>JAQGAV010000345.1:0-35659 GCA_034691345.1 Phasmarhabditis papillosa
GGCGGACTAATCGGTTGCAAGGGGTTACGGTACGAATTGCAAATTTATTAGATCTTATTAAAGTAAACAGAGCAAATCTATGCTCTAATTATAATTTTTTTGACCTTTGGTTGCAAGCGATTAGTCCGCCGACTATGACATTATAGAACCCTTTTTTCCTGTCAATATTGTTCAAAAGCACTTTGACGCTAGTTTGGTAGACTCCGCCAAACTAAATGTTTCGGAAATATTCTTCAGATGGAACTCGATTGGAAATTAATGAGATGATTATTAGTGAATTAGTCTTACTCCACAAATTGCACAAAAAGATGAATAACTGTTTTAGGTCGGTGATTTTCTGTCTCACTTGGTAGAGTTTCTTCCGCGAGATGTCGAGTTAATTGTTAAAGTTACTCCTTCGGGAGATGTCTGTCCGTGTCCGGCTTGCAACTGTTTTATCTCAAAGAGTTTACCGTTTATAATACCGACAATGGAAGACAAGGTGAGAAACATTTCAAAAATAGAGTTCTTATTCAAAAAAAGTCCCAAATATGTTTGTTAGGGCGTAGCCACAGGCCGAGAACGGCACAGCGGATTATCGTTTATCCGTAAAATTTAATTGGCTTTCTTCGGCATGTAATGTTCTCGGAAAATTTTTCTAAAATAAATGATCTTGATTTGCATCAATTTCATTATTTTCTCTTGAAATTAATGCAAATCAAGATCATTTCGATTCACTTTGAGTCACAAAAGTGTCGTATCGGGTCATGATGTGGACATGATTGGTGCCACTTCTTCGCTCCAAACATCTACGATCTCGTGTTTCGTAACAAACGTTTTATACTTTAAAAAATCTCAAGTAAGGCTACCCTTTTCTCAGTAGAATCCATTAAAAAAGCTAACTATTTTTAACAATATTGAAAGGAAACAGTTCAACTTCTACTTCAGTTTTAAATGTTTCAAAAATACAAAGAAAGAATTGAATATTTGGTACAACTCCAGTAAAATCCGATCCCACGGAAAAAGGAAAAACATTAGATATTCGCAGATTATGTTGTATTGAATGAATCTGTATACTTCATAATTAACAGGTCTACCCCACAAAGACGCTAGACTTCTCATACACCGACGACGATTCCGCAAATCTGCGAAAGTTTGTAATATTTGCTGTGATCGTTGTGATTCTATTCCTGGCCTTCTTGATTGTATTCTGCGCTGTTAAGAATATGAAAAAATACAAGAGACTGCCGGATGTGGGATACCCACAAGTATACGAAAGCAAAGGTAGGATAGGTTGGATAATTATATAAAGTAAATATATTTTATAAGTATATATTCGATAAGTAGATAGAAGGAATTTACATAGTAGAAGAGTTGTAATATTAGAAAACTAAAGTTAAGATGGACTTTTTAAATTAGATAATCCTAGGATGTAAATGTTTCAAAGTGTTAAAAGTTCGAAGGACAATCAAAATCTGTAATTGGTTGTCCCCGTCGATTACATATTAAAACTTTTAATTTTCTAGCTAACCATCATAAAAGTTTTGGTTTTTTTAACTAAACATTAAGAAAGCGGAAAGACAAGCAAAAAGGTCAGCAATTACGAGCGAGACCTTTTATCTTTATAAATTTTAAACTTTAAATATAATCTTTACAAAATCATTGGATAATTTCAACCATTCCTAAAAAAGGCCTATTTTCGCTGTAATCATAGTGATTCAATTTGTGAGCTCTCTGAGATTAGAAAACCGGTCAAATTCGGTTAAAGAAGCTTGTTATATAGGGACTAAAAGGACATGAGCAAAGTATAAACAACTGGATTTTAATAATGAATAACCGGTTATGAAGCTCCGTAGGATCAGGGCTGGAAATTTGACGGGTCGGTCGGGCTGGGCCGGGGCCGAAAATTTGAGAAACGGACCAGCCTTCTCCCAGCTCTGACAAGGATGATGTAAACGATTCATAGACGCGTGAGGGGATAATCAATAAATTACTGTATTGTCAGATCAGTAAAAACTCACTATCTGCAGAGGATTCTCGATTTTCCTGAAATATCCTGAAATTTCAAAATTTACTCAAGTGACAATCCTTCATTATTCTTGGCTTTCCTCATTACTGAACTTATGGGCAGAATCATAAGGGCCAGTCAGAGCTGGTTATCCGGCCGGCCCGGTAACCAGCTCTGGACCCGGGGCTGAAGATTGTACAAACTGGCCAGGCCCCACCCAAATTCTGACCCATTTCGCACCCGTGACTAAACTTCTAATTTTAGCTTATACCATCCTTTTGGCTGCAGCTCCATCAACAAAGGAAGAGTACAATGTAATAGACGAATTTGCCCTATTACTTCATAATTCGAAACATTTACTTTTGTACGATAGATTTGATGAAACATCTGAGCTAAATATACATAAATGGTTACACAAAGCAACCAAGAAAGCGGATAAGGTAAGAGCTATTTGAGATTAGAAACCTTCAAAATCTGTTAAAGAAGCCTTTTATAGAGGGACAAGTCTATATTAGAAGATGAAACCCCAGTAAAAGACTTCAAGGGATGTTAATGTACAAACTAAAAAAGGCTTCGGGCATAGAGAAGCAACAGTAATATAACGAATGCAACGAGGGTTATGGTCCATTGCATATGTAGTCTATCTCAAGACCTAGGTTTCCAGAGCGGTATCACCAGCTGGGCGAGTGTTATAATAAATGAATGTAAAATCGGTCGACGTGGTGCGTTTTCTCCAATGGTACAAAGGTACACTCATTTTTATAACACTGCACTCCACTCATGTTACCGCGCTGGAAACCTAGGGCTTGAGATGGACTATATAAAGGGACTGGTCTTCTTGAGTCTAAGAACTTCGAGTTTGACCTTATATCTACTATTTGCTGTAATAATCATAATAAACGCATAGTAACAGACTTCCAGGGATTACCTCTTTTGATTTAAACATTAATATAATGATTGTTACTTTACGCTAAAGCAACGTTAACATACTCTATCTTGTAAACATGGGGTTCTCTCTAATCGCAGAAATTGATCCAAAAACAGTTTATAAAACAAACAAACAAACGATGTCAAAAATGTTAAAAATCCCCATGTCTGGGTATCTTTATCAAGCTCTGCTGGGTTCTGTAGCATTTGGCAGAGTAAATGTTTCACTACTTTTCTTATTGCCGAAATTAGTCCAACAAACAGTAACACTGCCGGTGATAGCTGCTTCACGTTAACATAAAATACAGCTCATAACTAAAGGAACATATGCATATTAGAAGTAAAATAAGTCTTTTAACTCTAGGTATGAGCTGTATTGTATTATTCTATTCAGATAATAATGGTCCATTCAATCGGCGCTAACTACAACGCCGAGTATTTCCATTGCTTCAACTGGATTCAGGATAATACACTGACATATAATGATAAAATGGTTAGTTTCAAATATTCCTCTTCAAAATGCTCAGTATTATTTAGCTAAGACCATTCTTAAAATGATGTAACGAATAGTTTTTTGTATATTGTTGTTCGTGGAAATTAGCATTCATTCAAAGTATAGGAATCAAGTCAGGTTCTTCTGCACTGCTTGGAAATATAATTCTTCAGATTATCATATTGGAAACTAGCTTGAAACTGATTTGAAACTTTAAAAAAAAAAGTTTCAATTCTGTAATGTTAGCCTTTATATGATGAAACGACTAAAAATGTTCCGTATTTGGCATGTTTTAGATTTATGTGAAACTACACGAGAAGGCCGTGATTAAAAATAGTTTTGTGGAGACAGTATTCCTACTTTCGAGAGATTGCGCCATTTTCTGTAAGCAAATGGGAATGCAGTATAGTCAACAATGGACGGCGTTACAGGTAAATATTAAAATGATAGAATGATATAAAAAGATGTTTTATTTTAAATTACTTTATGAAAAGGGGCTACCGAGATATAATTGTTTTTATCCAAACAAGTAAACTCTCAACGCTGTATGCAACATTTACTTTTACCGAAAACAGTAAACATTTATATTTATAAAACAGTTCAATGTTTATCTAGAATTTATGCACTAGTTTACAGAATATTAGTAAACTCTTAACATCGCTTGCAACATTTACTTTTCCGGAATGTAGAGAATGCAAGAAAAAGTTGTGAATAGTAATAGTTTAATATTAACGGACAGAACTATAATATTACTGAATGTATTACCTCTAAATGTTTTATATAATTGTCTTTTATTCAATATAACTACTTGTATAACTGTTTTTGAGCTTTTTTTTTTTGAATTAACAATCATTTTTTTCTTTCAGGATCGATGCGGTCATCTCTACAACAAAGAGTCAACTGCCGTTCGAATAAAGGATTTGGGCGACCCGGCGCCTTTGAATTTGGCGCCAATTCCCGCTTCGCTACCGCCCATCTTGGTTCCGCAGGGAACCCAAGATACGGTAATCTATACGGCTTGTAATGACAGTGGATATGGGGACAGCTTGTGACCTTAAATTCATATATAGGAGATTCGTACAACCTCAGTGATTCTGTTCCAAACTTTCTTTTTACGGTAGTTTTGGGTTTATTCAAAACATTTCTACTTCCTAAAAAGACTTCTGACTTGTATTTATTCAGAGTTGGTTATCCGACCGGCCCGGCCCGATCTGAGTTCCAAAATTTCAGGCCGGGCCGGGTTAGGGCGGGCGGGTAACCAACTTTGTATTTCCTAAATGTATTATCAAATGCTAAACATCCATAAAATAACCAAAACGGGTCAGTAAATCATTTCTTATTTGTATCAAAACAGCTTCAAAACATTAATAATACGTTAGTTTAAATAGTTCTGCGCGATAGCTATCCTAGTAGAGTATTATAACTACAGTTATGGAATTCGTCTTCGGGTTGACTGTAAAGTACTAGGTTTCTAATTAGGAATCCTAAAATCTAAATGTTTCAAAAAGAAAAGTTAAGAACTGAAAAGCCCTAATTTTAGTTATTTTTTAACAGTAGTTCTCTGGTTGACCTGATACGAACCAATTTACTACTCGGTTCGAGCCAAAACTGCCCTAGTTTGCTGGTACCGGATCGTAAAGGTGTATCGTCTCGCATTCGTGCGAATCCGGTAATACCAGTCGTAATCGCTTGTATGTGGTCAACCAGAGTTGATATATATCATGTTGAAACTAACTTAAGCTAGCTATCGTGCTACAACCATATATACCTCCCCAGTACATGTAATCAAACCGCTTGAAAAGCCAAAACACCTCCCTTCTAAATATTACAGAAGACTAAGGTTAGAAATAACTATATTTCTGAAATGTTTCACAACTAATCAGTAGATTTGTTCATAATATTTAGTTTCGCTGTAGTTCAAATCCTTTGTTTCTATTTTCGAGAAACAGCATTTCACTTGTATTCAGATCTCATTTGTTATTAATATGAAAAGATTGTTGGAAATTATGAATATATTATTATGTTAATTACGTTTAATATGTATATAATAAAGTTATAAATATTTGTTTTGGAATGTTCATATCACTATTATAACAGTCAAGGATAAGAGCATTAAACGAATGACTCAAAAGTAAATGTTTCGAACTTGAATATCGAATCGAATGTTTTAGTCAGTCAATTTATCGAAATTCGAAATTCCGTGTTGTTCGAAAGTTCATATTTTTATATCAATTTACTTGAAATGTTGATTTTTATTTTGCTTGGAATTTAGATAATCATCTAAAAGAAAATATAAATATATATGATAACATGTAATAGAGTTCAGATAATAAGCATAGTATTTTTTAAAGTATTTTATTTCCTGTATCACTCTTATCACATAAAACCATTTATTTCTTAATCTGCTGAGCAGGAACGGCTCTTTTCTAACACTCAGTCTTCGGGTGCACGAAACATGGGATAAATAAGCTACTGGTTTCCCAAGCCTTCTGTAGCTACGGGGAGTCGAACCCTCTGTCTCAGTTCCTCACGGATTCGGAGACCGCTGCTCTAACCACTAGGTTCAAACACCCGCTTTTTAAAAGCACAGAAAACATTACTTTTCGATAAGCAAGCAGCAGTAGAACCCGGGCCCATATTTGTAAAGGACAGTCTGAGGGCAAAAAATTGAGAAATCGATCCGGACCGGTAGGGACGGCCTTTTTTCACCCCTGATAGAACTACTGAAAATTCAATTATGTTCCTTCAGTTAAGATAACTTCATTATTTTTGGTTGGCATCCATCCTGTCTGATTACAATTGTTGCGTTTAAAAGAATCTGTTGGTTAGAGCAGCAATGTATGGTATAAATATGTCGGAATAAGCGAGCATTTGAGTCGAAATTTAAATTCTTCATTGCTGCAGAAGGCTTGGTAACCTACATGACTGGTAATAAGTAATAAGTATTATTGAGTATAAATTATGTTTATTATCGGAGGTTAGGCGACAGGTGCTTTGCCTAATGAGCTTTAGATAAAAATCCCCCGGCAGAATCCTCAACACCCTAGGTTCTTTGCTACGGAGTACCCGTTTTATAAAATTCCTTGTCACTCATCTTCTCCTCAAATATCAGTGATCTCGTGCTTTGCGCGAAAGTTACATAGTCAGATTCAAAAGTAATGAGGACGTGTATGCTGCGTATTTAGTCATTTTTAACACTGCGCCTGCTGGCATTCTGCGCGCGCGGTATCAGCAGATTGCAAATTTGCTTTCGCTCCGCCTTACTCAGATAAAATATTGCAACACTCCTGCTTATTAACACGGCCGTATTACTTTTGAAGCCGACTATAAATACAAACAAAAAACAAAACAATAAGAACATATCATATGAATATCAGTATGCAGTCTTTTTGAATATAGGCAACTTCAATCCTTAAAAAAGTTTGTTTATTCATTTTACGAAACACTATATCACATATGTTTGAAGCGAAGAAGTGAGACGAGGGAACCATAGCAAGAAGGACTTCATAGAACAGCACCCAGGGACTGGAGGCTGCGAATCAGAACAAATTTACAAGAATTATATATTCGGGAGGGATTCGAATCATCGACCTCTTGCTTATGAGGCGAAGCTTCTAACCACTGTGCCACCACGCCCTCCGGAGGGTCTTTAAAAAAGTTTACAATTGATTGATGCGCCCAGGAAGCTTCAATCCAATTTTAAAGGCACAATATTTTGCAGTTGAGAATATATCTAACATTGGAACCAACATTTTTTTATATTTTTTGCGGTTGCGAAGTTCCAAATAGAAGTTAGATATTCAAAAGTACAATTATTATATTTAATAGTTCTTATAAATATACATGAATTTTTATAAAAATAATATTTTTAATACTATACTTAATGTAGAATGGGGTTTGATATTATCTTGGGAGTAGGTAAGAAAAGATACACATATGGCAAAAGTAAATGTTGCAGCACTCCGTATTCGAGAAGGAATCTATAACGAGTAATTATTTTCTGCTTCCTCTTATAATAAACAACTAAATTTGGTTTTAAACTAAAAACTAAATTAAAAATTTGTTTTCAAAGTTTGCACCTTAATACTATCACATTGGGCTTTCAGTAAGGTTTTTGTAAAAAGAACGGTAAAAAGGTATACCGGGTATGGTTTTACCGTATCCTACCGTTTACCCACCCCGTTTTGCAGAGTGATGAACTTTAATTTTGATGATCATCTGAAGCAGTGGAGGGCGGGGAATCCCGGGAAATTTTTTCCTAATCCCGAATTCCGTTCCCGGATACCGCTTTTTTCAAAAAAGCGATCCCGCACATCACTGATCTGAAGAAGATATTAGCTTAACAAACATATTAGCTGAGTTCTAATCGATTATTCTCTACCTGGTCACAGATGTTACTTTTGGAAGTATTTGTACCCAGAGCTGTTACCGGCACGGCCCGGCCTGAGATTTTTAAACCCAAGCTGGGCCGGGCGGGGCCGGCCGGATAACCAGCGCTGTCCGTAGCCTAGTGATTAGAGCAGAGATCTCAGATTTCGCTAGAATTTCATCGTAGGTTCTCTCTGTGATTAACTTCCATGAATGCAGAAGATTTGATAACCTTCACTCTTGATGATAAGAAGAAACGATATTTCCAAATATTCTCACTTGTTCCAATGAAGAAACCATATCATATAGTCTGATTCGAGAGTAATAATGGGGTGTTAAAAAAAGAATCTCGTTGAAAATGGCTCTGAAAGTATTCGAAAACCGAAAATATACGCAAAATTTCCTCGAAATAGGCAAGTAACACCCCATTATTCCACTTGAATCACACTTTACCAGTAGGCAGCTCTGTTCAAGATACCTTTTAACTCACCATTTTTTCATAGCTAAAACATTTCTTCTATGTTAAATACATTGTTAAACTCACAATTAAGATTGTCTTAAAAAGCACATAATGAATGTAGATTCAATCATAGTAAGCAGTTTTGTCCTTGAGATTTCGGAGAATGTCAGAATATTTGTTAAAAATTTGTTGTTGAATATTTGTTAATTTCCGTTTGTTAAAATTATCCAGCAAAAGAAATGAAAACATGAACGAATTAACTTCGATGTTAAAACTGAAACTTAACACGGGGTATGTATGACTGCAGAGATGTTAAGCTGGTCTGATCTGGTCCATGGCCGTAGTATAGAAACGGCCGGGCAGTTTTTAGCTGGCCGATCAGTTGTGGATTGTTGCCCGGGCTAAAAACAGGCTAAAAACTGCCCGGGCACCCACCCGGGCGTTTCTATTCTACGGCCGCAGGTCTGGTATGAGATTTTCTGGTCCCAGATCAGCTCTCAATATACCTGGAGAAATATTTCACTCTTATAAACGATAAGTTACATTAGCATTTCCGTTGTTAAAACCTTAAACCTAACAAGATCCGAAAATGCATATAAAATTTCATTTATCTGGTCTGGGCTAGGGTGGTCTGCTTTAAGCCGGTCTGGTCTGATCTGAAAAAATGGGGCTCAGACCAGACCTACTTAACCCAGAGCTGGTTATCGGCCCGGCCTGAAATTTTGAAACCCAGGCCGGCCCGGCCCGATAACCACCTCTGACTTAACCTCACTGTGTAACTGTGGATAAGAAGTGTATTCTGTCTGAGACGGTTCGAATAAAAGCAAATGTTTCGGAAGTTTTTTATGAACGGCGACAATACGTTGTTAATAGTATGAGACATTTTTTCTGAATAATTATTTAGTAAAATAATAATAGTATAAAAGGTAAGAAGAATAACTGTTGAGAATGACAACAAATGGTAAAATAGCGAAGATGTCTATAAAAAGACGAAACTCTATAGGAGCACGTTTGAGAACTTATAAAAAATGATGAATTATGTCTGTAAAAGTAATTTATTTCCTGTAATCGCACGTATCACACAATAACTGGAGATTTCTTCAATATAAATATATATGTAAACATAATATAATAATATAAATATAAGTTAGAACTCGAAGAAAACAAAATCTTAACATTATTTCAAAAGTATTACGTTGAGTTTCTGTCCCACAAACATAAGAATTCAGATGATGTCTGGAGATAACAGCTAATTCTCCAGCTACTAAGCATTATATCACATTTAAAGAGTAATTTTCATTGTATCTCCAACATTTCCTCCTATTATAAATAAATAAAACAATCACACTAAATCACATGTTTTGCAAAAGATCAAACGAAACTTTGAAACATTCACTTCTGACGGTTTATAAAATTATAACAGTGAATTTTCGTCTGTTTTTATAATTATAGTCCATAACAAAAAGAAGACTGCAGTACGCGGTGTTGTTTAAGGTTTCAAAAATCGCTAGTTCTGTGGCAAAATTAAACTTCCATTATATGGTTCGATACGCTGTTTTTGTTTGTTGTGAGAAACATATTATTGTACTAGATTTATTTATTATTATGCCCAGAAAAAGACAAATACGCAATCGCGGAAGCCTATGTATACCATGGCGATTTGATGTCTTTTATTTGTTATAGACTATAACCTGTCCCGAACCCGGCTCTCACCGCATTGGACAACTGATTTGCTCTAACCTTCAAACTAAAAACATGAAATATCAGGGCCCAATCAAGATCATTCAACACAGTACCCAAGATTACTTACTTCTATCTGATTGTTAATGGTTTCTTTCCATGTTCCTGGTTCACTTATTGCCGTTTGCATCTAAACTTCTCCCATCTGTTCCTTGAATTGATCCCTCCATCTTCCCATTGGCCTTGTAAATTGCATGAGCCCGGAACGTTGGACCCGCCGTCTAGACGAATGCAGACCCACCAACCCCTTCCTTTACCCCATTTCTACTGTCTTAGTTTGCTCTTCTGCACTTTTTTAAATTTGTTGAAAACGGTCCTTTTCGTACTCCGCTATAGTGCCAACTGGCTGCTGCTGTGATCTACGTGAATTGAGACAATATTTGCGCAGCAGTTGGAATAAAACGTATGAATCCCAAATGTTTCTCGAAACTCGGCGGCAGCGGCGGCAAAAACAAATACAGCAATACATACGTGCAACCTGACTCTCTGACATTCTCAGTCAGTTTATTCATACGAAAGTCGGAGAAATAAATCGATAATAATAAAACATTTACTTTGTGAAAGATCGTTTGCAAATACGGAAAATATGAATCATTTGAATTCTGGTTATGACGTCATGTTTGTAGAACTAGAAACTAGAAAATACTTCGAAGCTGAGAGTGAAGTGAAATGGTATATAGTCTGTATCAGGAACTAAGTGAAGTGTTTCAACAAGACGTAAAGGACCCTTTCACCGCCTTTGGAAATACAATTTCCTCACCGATTTTACACCTACAATTATGCAACAATTGTTGGTTACGGACGAAACATTTCAACAACAATACAATATTGTTTTCTATAGTCTATCTTGAAACCTACGGTCCGCGCGCCGTTGCAGCGATGGGCAGCGGGCGCGTAAATTAATTAATTGATCGCTGAGAGCTGATGTGCGTTCCTAATGCTAACAGTCGCTTTAACATTTAAAGTTACGATTGAATCGAGGTTATGATTATACGATTATATGAAACAAGAAAACAAAACATGTAATTTATTCAACGGCGCATAGGTTTGAAGAGAGACCACATATAGTCTATATCAGGAGCTAGGTTTCCAACCTTTTCCTGGACAGTGGCGGTGTTTATAATGAATGTAGGTTTGAACAAAAGGCTCCCGTCAACCGATCTTACATTAATTTCTATATAACGCCGTCATTCTCCAGCGCGTTGGAAACCTAGCTTGCGATACCGACTCTACATAGTACATTACAATAGCCCATGTGATAGTAATATGTAAGCTGGATTAACTTAAATGAAAGAACCGCCTATATTTCGAAAATCCGATTGAAGTTATATAACCTCCGAGCTACTTTCCAATTGCAGTACCGATATTTACCAAAATCAGAACAAAATCACAATCCCTTCTAACTAGGGAATGTTCTCAACTTCGGGTGGCGTTTCGAAAAACGACCAAAATAGGTCGAAAGAGGGTCAAAAAGGATATATATTGCCGTTTTCGGCTTCTGCTGAGGTAGTACCGTATTCGCGCAGCGAAACTTTAAAAATTTGGTCAATTTAACTTTCAAAGCCACTACCGGTTGATTGCACTCAAAAAGCATGTCCGCTGTAGTGTTTTCCGAAACGCCACCCTAAGTTGAGAACATTCATTCCCTTCTAAGACAAATGTTTCAGAATTCAATGAAACTACTCGATTGTTGTATTTAGTAATGAAAGGTTTCGACCAAAATCTCATATTTAGTCCGAAATTATAAAGGTGGAAGGTCGAAATTTCCCGACCAACAGTTTATTTTAGTAGATCGTATTTTTGTTTACAGTTAGAATCATATACTATTTTTCATGAATCATATACTATTTTTAGGCCATTGTGATGAAGTCAAAGTTCTGTAATATTGATATCTATGACACATCAAGTGAGTCGGGAGTAGCCGAAAAGGTGAAAATAATGTGAGTGTGGAAATTATGAAAATACCATTCGCCTAAGATTATAGTTTCGAATTTTCAAAATGACCAAGGTTGCTATACCTGCAGATAATTTGAGTAGTCCCTGAGTTATACAGTATAACTTATACTCACAGTAGTGAAATCTTGTTGTATAAGATAGAGACGAAGCTAAAACGCCGAAAAATTAACTAAACAGTCAAACCAGATCGCAAGACAATTTTTGAAACACTTGCTTTTTTCGTTCAACGTTCTTAGGACTAATGAAATACTAATATGAGTGTGGAAGTTATGAAAAAAAGAACTTTATTTCCTGTAATCGCACATATCACACAATTACTGTATATTTCTTCGGCGCATGGTTTCGGCCATTCATTCCGGAATCTTATAAGCAGAGACGGCTCCTTTCTAACATTCAGTCTTGAGGGGCACGAAAATTATGAATTGAACAGAATTATGAAAATGCTATTCGCCTAAGATTATAGTTTTGAATTTTAAAAATGACTAAAGTTGTTAAACCTACGGATAATTTGGGTAATCTCTGAGTTATACAGTATAACTTCTACTCGCACTATTGAAATTTTGTTGTAGAACAAAGAATAATCGTCAGATGGACTAACTGAGAACTCAAACCTCATCGGAAGATAATCTTTGAAACATTTGCTTTTTTCGTTCTACGTTCTTTAGGCCTAATGAACTACTCTTCATCTGTTAAAAAATAACAGCTGACGGACAGAAAAGAACTTCTTCCTAAAATCAGTGTTCGCCAAGCAATTCGATAAGAACGATGCATGGAGCAATATAGTCGACGGAGGAATCTCGTGCAACTAAAGGTCTATTTATTATAATGCGCACGCACAATTATATCGGTTCTTGTATATTGCATCTTGATTCTCGCGCTCCTTCTAAATTGTATCGTACACCCCTGCAAACAGTTCATCCATTGACTATAAATAAGTGTTAGTCGGCATGATGTATTGTAATTTTAACCACAAGCTTTCTTTTAAATTAATTATAGCTTAACTGAGACCAGTTGCAGCTTCCCAACTGTATAGTTGAACATTAAGGAACCCATTGGCAAATCATAACTCAGATTCCTACGTCGTCAACTCTGCGCCGTTTATTTTGAACCGGCGTTAATTCAAAGACTTTGTTTAAAACTTATTGTGGGTTAATCAATAAGAGCTATTAATCTTGATCATAGTCAACTGTATCAGAATTTCTTTTAATTTACAATAAATGAAATTACACATGAAGGGGTACATATATTCATCATCCAATTCATCCCCTCACACATCTAACTTTGAAACATTTACCTCGAACTATTTACTTCACACGCCCTAACGCCACGATCAAGAGCAAAATCCATAGCCCGTAGTCTGATCGAGGGAATGAGTTTTTTGGGATACATCAGTTCATTAGTTTCTTAGAAAAATTATATTTAAGTTTTAGCAAGGGACACAGTCCTTTGATCCCACTGCGGCTGTTGGCGAGCTGTGCTCACTATTTCATTGTGTTATCTCTATTAACTTTATAGCTAAACAAAATGTTTCAGAAATAATATTTTTATTAAAAGTGTTGGAAATGAACAAAATCAAATGAAAACGACGACGACAGAAAACAAACATGTGATGTTGCACTGGGAATAGTAGTTATAGAGAACCGGTCTAGAGTTCACGCGGGGGGATACGGTATAAAAACAGAAATCGATTCATAAAGGGGGTCGGTCTGGCTACCAGAGAAAAAATCCGGGGATTTCCGGAACAATCTATACGGGTTACTGTAGGTTAAAGGACTACCGCCTCAAATCACGGCAGTCCTTCAAACCTACTTGGAGAATAACATGATTATATAATAATAGTAATAATAACATTAAAACGAACCATGATGATAGTTGTTGGGATGCTAGTGACACTGCTGAAATCTTAGTTTGGAGGTCATTATGTACAAAATATAGGAAGACTTTGGCTACTAGAAATGAACGAATAAGTAAACTAAGAATCTTTTGAAACATTTCTAATCGGGAAGGGAGTGAGGGGAAAAGTAGTAGTAGAATCTATCACACTAGGTAACACACATGTATTTGAAAGTACTCTATTTGTCTATGTAAGAATCATTTTAGGAGGTTTGTTTGGTAGGGGGTTACGGTATCTAGGAGCCTATTTGGTAGGGGTTACGGTATCTAGGAGCCTAATGGGCATCACTGGGATGCTCGGTAGTACCATCGATACCTAGTCAACAACAGTACCGAGAGTGGGAAGGAACCTGCACCGCGAAAACGGGGCGAGCTCTTTTCTACTCCAAGACAGGAACAAATACCTACTAGCTAGAGTTAATAATAATTGGGAGGGGACTCTTTTCGCGAGGTCGGCAGCTCAATTCGGTACCTAAGAAGAGACCGCGAAAAAAGTTTTTCAAATAAAAAAAATGAAACAAAACGAATGTAATGTAACAAACGACAAAAACGGAGAGATCAACAATTGTAACGAAATTGTTCGCTAGATAAAATTCTGGAAATGTGATTTGGTTTTAATGAATGAATGAAGGATTGGGTTACGGTACTATCTAGGGGCTGGCCACAGTCCTTTAGCTAGAAGAACGGTATGGGCCGGAACGGGGCGCATAAGATCACTGGATGTCTGGACTAAATGTTTCTGGGAATGACTACTCTTAGGGTGGGTGAGGGTGCGGGGGTGACTCAGTAGGTCGGCTCGAATCGGTTCCTATAAGAGATTGGGTCCCGACAAACTTTTTTGGAAATACCCGAAGATTCAAAGAAGAATCCGACAGTGCTTAAATAATAGACAAAATGATTAACATGGAAATGGTAATGGATAATAGGTGAAGACGGTCGAATAAATACTAGATTAAGAGTCATAAATGGCCCTTTGCTAGCCCGCTACGATATACTTCTAGGACCGATTTCAGCCGCGGGGCGCGGCGGCGCCTTAGATCCAGTCACCGCCGAGCTTGCATGGTGAGTCCGAGCCTTGGTTCTCCACTGTATTATTGTTGTTATTCTGTTGGTTTGCGGCGATTTGGGCGCTAGCCGCCAGTTGGGTGAGCGCCAAAAGAGGGTTGATGCTCAGTTGGGCCAGAGGGTTTAGACCGCCCAGTCCGTTTAGGGCCAAAAGTGGGTTGGTAGGTCCGTTGGCAGCTGCCAGATCAGCTATTTGCTGTTGAAGACTGTTCAGCAGATCTGCAAATAGAAAAATTAGTAAAGTCTGGTAAAAGCAAATGTTTCAGAAACATTGGTATAGGATTGCTTTTTCAGATCTGTAGTGATTTGACCATCGACATTATATTATGTCCTTTATTATATTTTTAAAAATAAAATGTTTCAAAACGTACTCTGTTGATACAAGTAAGCGCTAAGCAGTGTTTGTCCATACGAACTGTCTGTTACTCCACTCATAATCGAGTCAATGGAGCCATAACTGGGCAGTGGCTTTGGCAGGTCCGATGGGGGACTGATACTTGGCTGAGATGGCGTAGGTGAACTGCCGCCGGAACCGGAAGATCCAGTGTCATCCTGGAAGGAAAACAGGTTAGATACGCAGGTCACGGGTATACTGTAGCATGATTTCTGATGCGCCGCGCCGAAAAGTTTGCCTAACATTTTTTACACCGTGTCTCGCTGTCATTTTTAGACACTTTACAATATGTTCTAACGAAAACTAAATGTTTCAAGATCAACAAACCTTGGCCATTGAGTCTGTGGTCTTATGTCTGGAGGAAATTCTTCCTGGGGCACGGGTCCTCCTTCTTACGGTCTGTTTGTCGCTGAGTTCGGGCACTACGGTCCAGAAATGGCCTGAAACATTTTGTTTTAGTACATATACACTTTATTTTTGTTAGTATTTTCAAATATTTTGGGAGTTCCCCTCGCCGCTGTTTCACTCTATTTTTCTGTCTATTTTGTTTAATTTCGTCATCTCTTGATATTGGAATCGAATTACATTCAAATAAGGGCCATCTTCATTAAGGCCACCCTGCCAACAAAGCGCAAAAACTATGCAGCCAACAAGGGCAATTTCGAGGTATTGGAAACGGGAAAAATAGAGAAATAGAATAAAAATAAATACCAAAGACCAACATTGTTTACTGGCCGGGTCCTCGTGCCCTAATGAGCCGCCGCAAACGACGTTCAAATATGTTTACAGGTTTCCAAATGTTTCAAGCCAACCCAAGATCTTTCAGCCCCTTTGCCTGCCATTAAATGCTGAGCAATTTCCAGTTTCAATCGATTTCTACGTGAGTTGCGCGTCTTGTTTGTTTACAAGTTTCGCATGGACTCGGCGAGCCGAAAAAACGCCAAAATGCTCACATTGGCGCGCAAATTCCCAGAAACATAGACCCTCTCTCCCCTCCACCGAAAAAAGAAAGCACCAGCAAAAGCAGAAGTCGGTTCCGCGTTGCGCCTCTATAGCGATATGCAAGAAACAATTAGCATAATATCCATATACATACACGTTGCTTTGCTGTTCGGGATGTAAATGCCGCGCCAGCTTAGCTTAGGTTTTTTCGGGCCGCCGCCTCGGTCGGGTATTTGCACGGCGAGATAATCAGATTCTGTGCACATTTTCTCGAAAGGCGGCGCGCAGCGGCGGGCGGCGGCGGCATTTTGTTATTTTAATTCTGAACTGCTTTTAGTTTAATTAGAAAGGCTATTTCTTTTTATAGTGAGAGAATGGGAGACGCAGGGATTTATAGAAAGAGCAACATGCACGTATATAAACACTTCCGTTAAGACAGAGTATTCAGAGTATAGCCATAAACAAGCCGCCTAGCGACCGAAGATCGCAAAAGCAAATGTTTCAGCTTTCTTGATAAGAGGATGGGAAAGGGTTTCATAATCAACGTCTACAGTATTCTGAATCTTTCGTAGATCTACTTACCGACAACTCCGCTGGCTGAAGTCTGCTTCAGAGGAAGCTTCACAAAACAATCGTGTAGACTGAGATTGTGACGGATTGAGTTCTGCCATCCCCATTGGTCGGGTCTATGTCTGTAGTAGGGATGCAACAGTCGGATCACCTGGAATAGCCGAATGGTTAGCAGTATTATCTAGTAATCTAAAGGTAGAGGGTTCAATCCTTTTCGGAACCTTTAGTTTTGATAATTTGTTTTGATCTTTTGATCTTCCCGAATTCTTCCAGGAAGCAAGATTTGCTCTTGTCATCCATGATTCTTTCTACTTCCAGTTGAGGTCGCATGTTATGAAAAACTAAGCAAGCGGACGGACCACCAAGACCTTGCGCGAGTTCCGTCGCGCGCGGCGTAGAAAAATATATGAGCGGCGTGCGAACGCGGCGCTGCGCGGCCTTCTTGGAATGTGGAAAATTGGGCCGTGCCGGCCCCAGAAATAGTGCGTGAAAACACGAGAAAGAGGCGGTTTTTAGTGGAATAACATGGTTGGCTGGAAAAAGTACATATTGAGGACGGCGGCCGGATAGTCCCATTGAACTCGGCTCGGGAAGGAGAGAAACACGCTTGAAAGTACGAAAGCAGAGACCAATTCTGCGGCGGCAAAGCAAATAAGCTCCACTCCAAGGCATCAGAAAATACGCAAAGTGCATCAGAAGCCGCCAAAATAACACCGCTGCTGTTGCTTTGGTGATGACGCAAAAAATTGTTCTTTTTTGTTTTTCAAATGTTTCTGGAATGCGGAATTAGTTTCGGGAACCGTTGGGGAAACCTGTTGTGGAAGTTTTGCAAGTTGGACAGGTAACAAATCGATTTATCAATTTCGAATAGGTTTCAGTCTTATGTAGTAAGTGATGAAACATTTGATATTTGCTGTCCGGCCGGTCCGGACAACGACCTTGAAATTGTTTTGAAAAATAAGAGTAGTTTGCTAGTAAATCTTCACTTTCCAAAAATAGAGATCTTATCTATTTGATGTGTTGCTTTTCGCTTCTGCTGTTTTCGCCCTGTACACCCTTTCTGAAACATTTGGTTTCACTTAAAACTTTTTATAGATTTCTGCTTTGCAGCCAGCCTACTGTCCCCTACAAAGCGAAAATAGGCTGGCTAGCTATAGTGCGCCTGCTCGCCGCGGACTCCCATTTCGGTTCAAAACAACGTTTTTGAAAGGTTTCTCGCTCTCGCTCGCCGGCCGGCCCTCTTAGTCCCTACTGGTTGGTTCGCAGAAAAATAGGATTCCTAAAGGGGCTCAGAGAACAGACAAAATTAGGCGCCGCGCGCGGCAACCGTGGGTCACTGGACCCGCCCCTTTTGCGCGGAGCAGAGAAACATCATGTTCACCAGGGAGTGATGGAGTAACAATATTATTACTAATAATAATAATAATACAAAAATAGACTTTAGGAATAACAAAAATAAGGAATTTTGTAAACTTGGAAGTGATAGTGGCGAGTGTTTGTTTTCATTCACGGGATCTACTGGTTACCAGTTTAGATGTACTTTTGCTCCCGCTGCTGCAGACTCTCATTTTACAATTTTGTTTTCATTTTTAAATCTAAAAGAAGAATATTTTTAATCATTTGACCACCCCGACTATCAAAATAAGATACAAAATTCATAATAAATATTTAAACAACCTCGTGCACGACGGTGTCTGGGCCGAGGCGGCGCCTCCTTCGAAAGTACAAGTATATTTGGATGTTTTTATCATTCACTAAGTAAATGTTTCGACGCGGGGCAAAATTTGGTCCCTCTTTGCTGCTAAAATTCTCAAGAGGACAAGTTCAAAGCGCATTTCGCTCGTGTTTTCGATATTTTGCGCTGGAACTCGGCCAATTTACGAAAAATGAACCCTTAGTGTAATGGGAAGCAGCCGCAAGAAGCCTGCTCTAGCAGCCAAATAACCAATCTCTCAGATGTTTCGTAGGAAAACTACTAATCCATCTGTAAACTAAATGTTTCAAAACAAGGTGCATTGAAACATTTACTTTTCCGGAGTTTTTGAATTTGGTCAGGGTTCTTTAGCGAATCGGATCAATTTCTTAAGGACGGAGAAGTGTTATAGACAAAGGCAAATCAAATACCAATAGATCGCGCGGCGCCGGCGTCTGTGACGCGTTGCGCTGCCCAAAAAAGCTCCGAAAAAACCATTTGTGGAATGTTTTGCGCCGCGCAGCGCGTAAACGGAAATAATCGATCATAACACCGACGCGCGTTATCCAAATTCCATCTATTCCTATCACTTCTGTGTACATTGCTGCTGTTTTTTCTGTTGAAACATTTGGGTTTTGTAACTTTTCTGCTACGGTGTTTTTTTGTGATTTTGACACCATTTCGCAATGTTAAATAGATCAGAGAACTGAGTCAGAGTTGAGCGCGGTCGGCCGAAAGAGTTATCAAACGCTATTGAAATTGAAATGCTTTGGAAAACTCAGCGGCAACTGTTTATTTTGCTGACGAATCTCGCGATTTGCCAAAATACAGCCAGTCAAATGCGAGGCCAAACGGCATAAAACCCATGTTTACAAAGGTTGAATAGAGCATATGAATATGGCAACAGAGCAAACTTTAAAATCCGTTTGAAAAAACTATGCCCCCAAATGATAAAAAGCAAATGTTTCACAGCACAAAGTAGCTCAATCTAGAGAATTTTCCACAGCCTAGACGGCGGCTTTCGCAATGAATTCCAGAAATCAGAGCTCGAAAGAGTAATATGTATAATTGAATAGGTAATAAGTGGGAAATGAAATGTTTCAGCCACAAACCTGATAGATCTCGTTGAGTTTCAGCCGCTTCTCGGGACTGGACTCGATGGCTTCGATGATTAGGTCTTTGTATGAGAGAGAAGGTCTCTCGAAGGCCTCCGGATTCTGGGACAGGGCCTCCTTCAGATTCATCTGGTGGGTGGGTATGTTCACTTCCTTTTCTTCTAACATGGTGGCTTGAGGCAATAATCCTGCTTGAGCTAGGAACTCCATGTCTGAAACATTTGCATATAGGAAAATAAATTTTGAAACATTTGTAAATCAGAAAAGAAACACGCATTACTAGAGACAAAGCATGTAAGTGAGATAAGAAATTCGAAAGAATGAATTGTAGAAACAATAAAATATTAAAATCGAAACGGCGCTGTGTTGAAGCCTATTGTTTGGCTACAGTAATCTCGAAGCGAGGGAGGTCCCTGGTCTAAATTTGCGATAAAACAAACTTATTGTGATAAAAAGTCAGATGATACCCACAAAGAGAATAAAGAAAACTGAAATGTTTTATTATCAGCCGAAAACAAATATAACCAGAAACATTTGCATAGTAGGCAAAATTAGCCAATGGAGGAACTTCAAAATAAAAACAGTTATGACTAGGTTGAAGGCGCGGCTATTTTGGTAGTTTCGAGTGGGCTAGAAATGGGCCCCGGCTCGTTTTCGATGCTGCTATTAGGTGATAACTAGATCAGGAAAGTAAATGTTTCACGACTAATGCTTAGCAGATTTGGGGCTAAGTCTGCTCTTTTTGAGATTATCATCAGAAATTAAGTAAAAAGGGTGCGAACGCACTGATGTGCATTAATAGCTAAAGGAAATATAATGTAAAAACTAAAAATGGAAAAGATAGGAAATTATGGCAATCACAGAACGTAGAAAGTTGTGCTCGGAATAGAATTCCGCTTGAAAATAGAGAAAAATAAGAGATATAAGCTCATGAAATCAAAAATCCTTAACATAAACTTAAACAAGGAAACAAAATAGTAAAAAGAAACATTTTGTAATGATAAGTAGTATCTAAAACTTTGTAATATGTAGGTGGTTATCCAGCCGGCCCGGGCCAGCACGGCTTAGTTTTGAAAATTCCAGGCCGGGCCAGGTTGGGTTAGGCTGGGCCCGTCCTGGGTTTTAAAATTTCAAGCCGGGCCGGTAAGCAGATCTGATATTATGCATAGTTACAGATTAAAACATGATGCTAAGGATAAACTTTACAGAAATCAAATGTTTCAAAACCAACTCGTACTCTATATGTTCAAAGCTGACCACCGAGAGTAGTCGAATAATCGAATGAATGACTTGAACACATAACTGTGAAGTTTTGATCAAATAAAGTGCATGGTACTTTTATTTCTCCTTCGAAAAACAGGCCACGCCCCCTCCAAGTCCTGGCTGCTGCAACAAGTTCAACAAGAGCAAAACTAACTCGCCCCTAACCGGCGACAAAACCGCCAAGCGCTGGCAGGCATGCCGGGCCCGCCTGCCTGCCAGCCGAGACCGCGCACACAACATACATAATATCTAACACCGCCGCCCCGCCCGAATTCTAAACTCTACCCCTCGGAGAACCAAAATAAACACTACCCGCTCTAGGCAGCTCGCTTTTTGTCACTGCGCACTCTCTCACCCCGACCCCCGAAAGATACCACTCTCGTCTGATGGCAGAGTGTATGGTTGTTGCTGGCAAAAGCCGTGAAAAGTGTAGTTTGTAAGAAAGGTTTCAACTTCTAGTCATAACAAGATTAGGCCAGGCCAGAGGTGGCTATCCGGCCGGTCCGGCTAGTTTTCGAAATTCCAGGCCTGGAAGTCCGGGTTAGGCCGGGTTAGGCCGTGCAGGTAACCAGCACTGTCCCAGGCCTAGTTATCCATAAGTGAAAGACGACTGAAACTACGAAAACCAAATGTTTCATATCCTTGTTTAAACAGTTTTGAAACCAACATACTGAATAAACTCACCAAGTCCTGTTTTCTTTCTGAAGAAGGTTTAAGTAAAATAAAAGTGCTGATTATATGTTCTTTTAAATGCGGCAAAGTGTAGTTTGTAAATTATTCTGTCTATACGTCGCAGGTGCATTGGAGCCGCCTTTTCCAGTTATTCAACTCGAGAAATACGCAGTCTACCGACTTGTAGTTCTTTGAAGGGGGAGGAAACATCAACGTCAAACTTAAATGATATGTGAAACATTTACTTTTACGGATTTCGTGGGATTCTGATTTCACCAAACTGCAGACCCAGACTTCTATAACTATTACGTGCAGATTAAGAGTTTTTTAGCTGTGAAAACCAAATGTTTCACAATCGCAAAAATCAAATTTGGTTGTTTCCAGTGTTTCTGTCCAGGAAAGTGGTAGAAATCACAAGAGCAAAACAGCACATGATTGACTCTCTTTACAGAGTCCAGACAGTATTTTATTACTAGCAGTGTACTTTTTAAGCAAATATCACATAGTAAGAGTACAAAGCGCCGATAAGCCGCGCCAATCACTTTCATTTAACAATCAAAATAGTTCAAAAATGGTCAAAACAGGGGGCCCGAAATAGAATGTCTCAAGTTGTTATCGATATTGTTTTCAAATGTTTCAGACTGTAGTTGCTAAGAATAGTAGTTTCTAATGCATGTGAATGTACCCCGTTTCTCGAAACCACAATTTACGTCGAAACGCAGCGTTTTGGGTGCGATTTGGGGTTATTTCATTAAAGAAATCAAAAGTTTCATTGAAAAGGAAGGGAAATATGTTTCTTCAGATTGAAAAGACGACCGATCACTACATTTGAATCTAGTATGACTGTTTTAGTTTCTATAAAATAAAAGCAAAACAAACAATGTTGCGTTGCTATCAATAAGACGACATCGCTAAACTTCTTATGGCCGTTTAACGACGCAAAATGTTTCAAAACTGACAGTTGCATTTGAGTTTTGCAAAGGTTTGGAGGTTCCTGGTTTATTGTAAGAAAACTATACACCTGGGTTTCTGACAGAGGCGGTTATCCGGCCGGGTTAGGGCGGGACGGTTTCCAGCCTGTTGTACGCCCTGAGGTGGTTATCCGGCCGGCCCGGCCTTGGTATCGACATTTCAGGCCTCTGAGGGTCTCGTTTACAAAAGAATAGACGAGCCTGAAGATTTGGAATCTCCTGAGTAACCAGCCATACCGGTACAAGATGAGCAATATGTGAAACATTTGCTTTTTGAAGTATTTCGGTTTTGGCAATGTTTACGTGGGTGACTAACTTGTGGCCAGATAAGTGAAGATCAATCTACATTCGAGCACGTCATAACACGTATATCGAGGCAATGATTCAAGCCAACTGATATCAGCAACAAGAAACAATACGTATAATTATTGTAGCTGCAGACTATATTATAGGGGGGGGGGGGCTATATCTTCAATGTTTCATGATCAAACATTGAAACATTTCGAAATTGTAAAGTTTCTATTCAAAATGGTTAAAATTCAAAACGAGATACTAAACAATAAGTAAGTTTGGGAGGTACGAAAGATTAGCTTTAAATTTGATTTTAGAATACCATCCTGTGCTTACGAGAGCTACTCATTGACCCGTAAACCCAAGTTGGCGCTTTGCAGTCTTGCAAACAAACTTTAAACAGTCTTATCAATTACTAGAAAGAGTATTTGCTAAATTCTTTACACTTTAGTACTAATAAACAAATAAAAAGCGCCTTGATAGGTAAAGGTTTTCGTTTTTCTATTGATAAGCAAGCGGCAAGCGCAAGTTATTGTTCTCATACGAAGTTTTGCGAATTTGCGGCCGCCCTGACGGACTAGGTGTCACTAGCGACATGCTGCCTCATCCGCAGCCGCGCTGAGAGTCCATAAACTAAATGTTTCAAGAAATTTGGTAAGCTCAGATCGTACAATTGTAATATTTGGTTGGGGTTATTTGTTTTGTGTGATTGGCGGAGAGATTGATAGGAACCTAAAGAAGTGGCGATGTTGGCGTGATAAGGGCGGCCGGGAAGAAAAGCAACTACAACACGGCTTTTGCTTGAAACATTTGAGTTTTAGAGATGTTAAATGAATAGAGAAAAGAAACTGAGAAGAAGATAAAACAGCACCAACCAATGACGATTATTGGCGCCACTTATGGTGCAAAATACAGGCAAAAAGTGTGGAGACGCTGCACCCTCCAAATACACGGATATATAGGGGGCGTGGTGACAACCAAACTAATAGACTTGTTTTGAAACATTTAGTATTGCGGAATTTGATTTAAGTTCGGGGACTTCTGGAAAGAAACTTCGAAGACTTTGGAAAAGCCTGGTTCTACTTTACTAAAACCCGCGAAAGCAAGCCCGGTCAGGGCCCCAGCTGACCATCATCTTGCACCTACGTGAGCGGTGGTAGCGACGCGGTGTAGCGAATGTTTGGGATGTTTTGTGACGTAGTAAAAGGCAACAGGACCTACCAGATAGAATAAACGCATAACAATAATAATAAACAGCACAAAACATTAAAAAACCAGTAAAGGCTGATTAGGCCAGAGATAGCGCTTACTGACTAGGATGGACAATAAAACAGGCTGTTGACTGACTGTGCATATCCCGC
Organism: Phasmarhabditis papillosa; assembly: GCA_034691345.1. Taxonomy (NCBI): domain Eukaryota; kingdom Metazoa; phylum Nematoda; class Chromadorea; order Rhabditida; family Rhabditidae; genus Pellioditis; species Pellioditis papillosa. Next base: position 24,162 of record JAQGAV010000345.1, read on the forward strand.
CATGTCTTAATTAGTCTATAAACAATAACAAGAAGAAGCGTAGAATGCTGCTGTTCGCATAAGGTCACATGGTCTAGTGGTATGCATTCTTGTCTCCCAATCTGGCGATCAGGGTTCAGCTCCGTCTCATGCCGGTTGTTTTTGCAGCATACAATCTGCTCTGATATGTGATTTATTGCAGGATGTTTCTCTATATGTATATTTGTGTATTATAGTTGGAAAACACGGTATTATGCAAAATATTTTATGGAACTTTTTTGTGAAATCTGCGATTTTGCGATTTTTTATCTGAAATTACCATAAAACGGCAGTCCAGCGTCCGTCAGTCGTAGGTTCGTGGCTGCAATTTCTGTTAAGATAATAAAAGCATGATGAAAACACCGAAAACACGTCAAAACCGAGAGAGAATGGCGTGATTTCGGTCCGACCAATAAAGGATTTTGTAATTTGAACTGTTGAAGGAGAAGACCGGGAACGCAGCATGCTAGAATAGTCATCCAATGCGCCAAAACCAATGAATCAGCTCTTGTTTTGTTGTGATAAACTAAATGTTTCAGGCAGAATGAACAGCGCGTTACTTTTTGTTCATTGGTATAGTGTTTCTCAATACCTAGGTCTCCAGCGCGGTATCACGAGTGGGGCGCAGTGTTATAAAAAATAAATGTACTTTTGGAAAAAAACGCACCACGTCGACGGATTTTACGTTCATTTTATATAACACTGCGCCCCGCTCGTGATACCGCGCTGGAAACCTAGGTCTTGAGATAGACTATATGATGAAGGCAAAATGTCCCTTCAAAAGACTCCTAGCTTCAATCCTGTATCAGCGGAGCTTCCGGAAACTACTTTCAGATCAAGCAGGCGTCTGTAATCAACCCCCAGTACAAGAAGCATTTCAAATTCTTGATCCGACCACAAATCCTAAGCAATGTGACAATTTGCGTTCGATGTATGCTTTGTGAATGTCTTTGCGCATTTTGCGTGCGCCGCGTCGTTTGGAACACCGGCGTTGCGCACTCTAAATACAGGTTCTCCACGCAAAATACAAAACATTTCGAAACAAGGTGTATTCCTCAAAAAAGGCTCGAGGATGACACATCGCCGAGCGCGCGCGACGCCAGATTCTAATAGCCTATGACCGCCCACAGATCCCGGAACTCGGCTTTGTTGGAATTTAAGAAATGTTTCATGAATCAAGTTACAGTAAATTAAACAACCGGGACTGAAGTTTGGTTTCTATTCCCAAAATAGTGTTCGGAGATATTTGGGTATCCCCCGCCTGGTTCCAGAATCAAACACCTTGACTAAACGGCCAAACCAAGTTCGAAAACCTAGCTCCTTTGCTCACTTGGCTCTTAACATCTGGAGTTTGATCCTGTTTTCTGTGATTGCGTACTGTTTCTCCGGCGTGGCGCGGCTTTATTGCACACTGCGCCGTGTAGTGTTAGTTTCGGAGAAAAGCAAGTTAGGAATTTGCTGATATATTCCGTGATAACGCCAGCAGCGCCTGCAGCCAAGGTTTAGAGATGGACAATTTGTTGCCAAAAAGATAAGAATTTGGAGTGTTTCATTAAGGAAATCACAATACAATCTTGTGTGTTTGTGGAGCAACTCCGTCCCTATCAGCCAAGAAGAAAGCCCCGCTTCTATACAACATTTGGGTTTCTTAAAACAAAGAATAATAAAGAGCGTGGCTGCTGGTTGCTGGTATGGCTGAAACAAAGAAGACGCAAAAAGGAAGTTGTAGATAGATAACATGACTAACTAACGAGAGAAACAAGGCGAGACCATAACGAAAGTCAAATGTTTCAAAGCAGAAAAACTGCTGCAGCTAAGGCGGCGGCGCCTAATGACTGTGTTTTGGCGCTGCTGACAAAACATATAAAATTGAGAGAAAGAAAGATTCGGCCAGCAGTGTTCATGACCATTATTTCGTAATAATTTCACCACCAAGAGCAAACTAAAAATAACAATCGTCGAATCGGTACAAATTTGAAACATTTGGATTCTGGTGCTGGTGGTTCTATTATTACCAGACAACTGCCGCAGTTGCCGGCGTAGCGGGAACTATAACCAGTTTCACACAGCCAAAATGTAAATGTTTCAAATTTATAATACATGAATAGTGTTTGTTTTGCCTAGGCGTAGTGTGTAGGTAAGCAGCGCGAGGCGACAAGCAAAATTGGACTAGCGGATTATTTTCGGAAATATATTCCGGCGGCTGACTGGAAAAGATTTGTAAAATTCAAATGTTTCAGAGAGAGACATATACATGATGATGATTTACATAAATCAATCTGTGGTGCTGTGCAATAACGATGACAACTCAATGTGCGAAACTGACAAAATATGAAAACTAAACAGAGAAACGAGCTAAAAGAAGTGAATGAAACCGGGCAAATGTCGTTGAAACATTTGAAAAACCGCTAGAAAAGATGAGAATATTTTGAAATCCGAAACGGGAGCGCGAGCGATGCAAAATTGATCTGTGTAAGATTGGAATCAAAAATAATCAATTTGCGACCTTTGCGATCATAAAATCAAAAATGGGAAACAACAGCGATCGATACCAAGAAAGTAAATGTTACAAATCTTCAGAAAGTGAGATTTTTTAGCTCTGGTATTTATTGGTTACTTATAGCACTAAACGAGTATTACTATAGTCTGATTCGAGAGTAATAATGGAGGGTGCTATACCATATATTTAAATAAAAACGAAAACAGTGAGAGAAATGAATCCAACAATTTCCAGAAACTAAATGTTTCAAACCTAATGGTTACGGATTTGGAGCGAGGATTTGTTTGAGGTTGTATACTAAAAGAACAACTGAGAGAGGGCCGGTTCTTCGGGGGCCTAGTGTCGCAAAACGTTTCATTCTCAATCCAGTAGCCCCCGTGGACAACGCGGGCAGGGGGTGCAAGCGGTGCGAATCTGGGTCAAAACGAATCATCCACCACCTAACCAACACAGCATACTCAATTCATACAAATACAAAATGTTTCTTTCTTTTCAAAAGACGCCTCGCCTCGCCTCGAATCAAGCCGGACATTTGAACTCGTTCCAACAATAAACACATACAAATGTGCGAAGGATCGACGATTACTAGAAAAGGATCTCGCTGAAGAAATAGGAAGCGATTGGGGGGAAAGTTGAAACATTTGTCTTGTTTATATTTGGATGTATATATTGGAAAGAATGGGAACTGTGTTAAACTTTAATTGTTATATAGTTTATCTCAAGAAATAGGTTTCCAGCGCGGCATCGCGAACGGGGAACAATGTTACAAAAATGAATGTACTTTTGGAGAAAACGCATCACGTCGACCGATTTTACATTCATTTTTTATAACACTGCGTCCCGCTCATCATACCTCGCTGGAAACATAGGTCGTGAGATAGACTATATATTGAGATTCAAAAAAAAAACAAAGTAACTAAAAAAACTTCAGAAATAATACTTGTTAATGGTGTTGAAACTTTTGCTTTCTTATTGTCATACTCTATTTGTAAGAACAGAAGCGCCAAATTAATTCATCAATAAATATGAATCACAATAAAAAAAAGAAGAAACAAATATTAAAATCTAGTGGAATAACACTATACAATAGCAAATACTAACTCTGTTAGATATTGCAATCTGTTAGATAAACGAAATGTTTCAAAAAATAAACTTTAGACTCCACGAGCCGCCGCCAGAATACAGCCAGTTTCTAGCGCGAGGCGCCAGTGAATGAGAAAATAGCAAAAGCATCAGCTCCTAAGCAGGTCGTTTCACCGTGTTGACTGACGGATGAATGTGTTTCTGATTGCAATTGAAGTGTTGCGCGGGTACACGCATTCTACGTGGGGTTGCATAGACCGGATTGTTGGCCGCGTCGGGACCGGTATCCAGCCCGGAAGGACGTCTTTTGCGTCTTTTGCTTGCTTTGCCACTGAAGTTTTGACGCAGCAGCAACAGCAAATACAACAATGCCCTGCCGGGGTGCGCTGGCGGCGCCCCGACTGATCTAAAACAATACAAACTGAAATGTTTCAGAAAAAGAGAAAGACAACGCGACGCAAGCATGGGGGAGAATGAGTTTGACTATGGAGATAATAACTGAACGCAAGTGTGATGCAAAAGTGAAATTGGGTAAGAACAGATTATTAGTCTGGGGGAACACCCAGGATCACAGAACCGTCAAAAATATAACTAGTTTGATGGCGATTTCAAAAAGTATCATTTTAAAAGAGCTCTATTTTTTGCGGATCTGGTTGCGCCAATTCTGTTTTCTGGCAATCCCTAATGGGAATATTGGACTTTTAGATAATATCTGTATACTAAATGTTTCAGTTGCTCAGAATATGTTCAACTGGAAGGCTAGCTTGAAATCTAATGAAAGCTCTCAAAATATGGTAGAGGAGATTTTTCAAACACTTTGGCCAACTATTATAAGATAGGAGAGTAATAATGGAGTGTTAAAAAAGAATCTCGCCGAAAATGGCTCTGAAAGTATTCGAAATACGAAAATATACGCAAAATTACATAAAAATACGCATGTATCACTCCATTATTCCTCTTGAATCAGACTATAACTCGATTTGGATGTTTCAAATCGTGTTGGGAGAGGTAACTTATTGAAACAAAAAGAGCTCCAAAAGCAAATGTTTCTAGATTCGAATCCACAGATTCAAGCCAACCTAGACCCAAATTGTTTAAAGTAGCAAGAGACGGGGGCTAGAGATGGAGAGATACAAAAACGCCTGCGTGACTGCTGGCGCGACGGCGTCGGCCAAAACGAAATTGAAAGTGAAAAGAAAGCAGCAATATGGTCAAGAAAAGCAGAAGGCGGAAGACTAATATAGATAGATAGTAGCATATAAAGACGGCAGAAAACTGTCTGAGACCTTGATTTCTGTCGAAAAGTAAATGTTTCAACTTTTTACAAATTGGCAGGAGAATCATAATTGTAATGGATATCTGCTACTAGACCACCGAACAAAATAGAAAATGAAATTAAAGAGACTCTTTCATGCATTCCGGTTAGTTATTGAGAAAAATTATGCAGTATAGTGGGATCTATATTTGGTTAAGGTATGCCCGAATATAACTTTTATGGATATCTTCCTTTTGAATAAGCCCACAAACTTAGGTTCCGGTTTCATTAGTTGAGTTCGTCTAAACTATTCTCGAATAAAGAAGCGGCATTTGTCGAAGATCGTTCCAAGACAATCCTAAAGACTCTATACTCCCCTACTCAATGCAGCTGCCTTCGGCCAAATCCATCAATTCTATTGTAATTAACCTTATTTCCAGTTGTTTCCCGCCTTGTGTAATAACAAAGTAGAATTAGAATTCCCCAGCTCATTAATAATAAATGCGCGCGCTCGAAAAAGTATTATTTTAAATGTTTCTTTAAATTTTTTATGCTCCGCTCTCTCTCCCTGGCGGCTGAGCCGGGGCCGAAGGGTCTAGCGGCTGGCCCGCGCAGCGCTCGCTGCTGAATATAATTAAAGGGAGCACAAACGAGCATAAAAGAAATTAGATGGAAATTAAAATAAATAACAAAAAGTGGAAGGAATTGATCCGACCAGGGCATGCATGGGACAATCGAACAAGGTTCGGGACGTGGTGGGGCCCTTTTGAGGATTTCAAGGCTTAGACGGGCCCCGTTAAGAGGTCTAGTATGAGGGATTAGCGTTGAGTTTGGCAAATGTTTAAAGACTCGAACTTGATTTAAATGAGATTAGAGGCTCCGTTTGAGATAGTCAGGATCAAGATTTTTTGGTTGAATCCTAAGAAGTAAGTGGTACAGTAAAGGCTATAACTTCAAAACCGATGATGAATAAGTCATAACTAGGAAATGGTCTACACTTCCCGAGGGATATCGAAAATCCGCCGACGTAGATCGAGTGGGGTTGGAAAAAGAAATGTTTTGGTATCTGCTCCAGTAGCTAAAGAAGTCCCATTAACGGGATACGGTAGGTCAAAGTTTTCGTAGGCGTTAAGTCTAGACCATTCCCTGGTAAGATTTTCAGCATAATATTTACACAAAAGTAAATGTTTCTCAGTTTCGTTTACAAAAGCCATCATACGAAAGCCCAAACCAGCATGTGTTCCCTTTAATGATCAACTTTTGCCAATGCCCGGGCTCGTCCCGGCCCGCTGGAGGGTCTGGTTTGATCCCCCCAGCATATAGTTCCGTTTGATCCCCGAAATAGATCTAGCTGAATTGCAATAATTTGAAACATTTGGTTTTCTTTTCCGAAAATCGTGCGAAATTCACCGCGGCTTTTTGTCACTTCTGGGCTGTTTTTGCATCCGTTTTGCTAATTTTAGGTGAGAATTATTTAGATTTGAAATGTTTTTATGTTTTTATTTTATGGGAAGAAGGCGAGCGAGCGAGCACAGACTGCAAGCACGCAATAATCAAGAAAGAAAGCGAGTCTAATAAAAGAACAAAACAATAAAATTTGCGGAATTGAAATGATTCTAAAAATAAGGCTGTTGCCAGATGTGCAAATTCCAAATGTTTCCGTTTTTGGAAGAGATAGTGAATTTTGAGCGCGTTTTTGGCATTTTAATGAAGTGGATTAACCGTATAAAACGTGATGATGTTGATTCTGTGATTGAAAGATCAGCCCGTGAAATACGAAAATAAATACCAAATATATATTAAATCGAAGTACGGTATTGCGGGTATGAGTAACATTTCACTTTGTTTTTTGATTGATTGATTGAAATATTTATTTACCAGCAAGGTGTAAAGTACAAAAAAGAGTACAATAAAATTACAACTTGGCTGGAAGGATGAGACCTTTATAGGCCATGTAATCCCCTATCTGATATCTATTTTAGTATAGAAGGCCGGGGATTGGGCTAAAATTCGGACTTGGTTACTTCTAATGATGACGAATGTTTCAAGAAACCAATAATGGTGTTTAGTTTGCATACAAACTTCATGTATTTGTTCTAACTATAGTAAATTTACAAGAGGAACGACCAGGATCGGTCGAAATACCCCGTTGTATTGCTACAGCGAGCTCTACAGAACTGGCTCTTTTGCGAAAATGCCTCTTTACAATAGTTTGTAGTTTATATACCGAAATAAAATGTTTCATGCTCAATAATCTAGTTTCCCGTTGTTTATTTACTTAACCTAGTGATTGTGTGGCCCATTTGGGCCCGGCCGGTGGTTGATCCCAAGACCTCCTAGTATTATTTTTAGCTGTCATGAGTTGTTGGTTCATTCCACAACTATAACCAATGGTGTAAACATAAAACATCTCAAAACATTTGTCTTACAGAGATCTTAAAAGGGGTTCAAGCTAGGAAAATGCCAAGTTGACGTGTATTCTTAGTTTAGAATATTTGTGATATTTAGAATATATTTAAAAATAACATTTTTATTAGATAGTGCAGTTCTGGAGGAGTGCGCGTGGCTTACAGAGGATTATCTTTTCATCTTAGGGAGTTATATATAAAAACATATGATTACGAGAGAAATCTTCAAAACTTTAAATACGCAAAAGTTTGAAACATTTAGATTCCAGTAATTTAATTGGCACTGGGGGCATGGTTTACTGTATCCCAAAGAGCGCCCAATCAATTGTCTAACTTTGAAACATTTGCTTCCAGGCAATTCTGGCAAACTGGGTGAATCTGTTTCTAACTATCGTATGCGTACCATTTAAGATGCTCCGGTGCCAAAACGAAAACCAGAGTTCAACTAAGTTAACCCACGACCCTACTGTAGCCCGGCCCGAAAGTGGGCGTGGCTAAAAAAGGTCGGTATCCCCGAAAAACGACCGATGTTTCTGCGAATTCTGCATGCTAAACAGTCTGTAATTAGAAGAATTGCTAGGTTGGAGAGGCGAGACGCAGGCCGCGAATAATAATATAGAAATTAAATAAAATTAATACTATAAGTTATAAAAGTAATAAGACTAGACTATTAAAATTGATCACTACAAGTACACCGGAAACATTTGACATCACTAACAAAACTACAGCGAATCGGGAGCAGGGATCAACGCGGAACTCTGGTTCCAAAACGGTCTATTTTGAATCAGCATTGTGAAACATCTTCGATATTCCAATAACCATTGAAGAAGAGTTTTATATCAATATAGTCAGATTCTAAAGTAATACCGACGTGTAGGCTGCTTATTTCGTCTTTTTTAACACTGCTCCTGCTGGCATTCTACGCGCGCGGTATCAGCAGATTGCAAACTTACTTTCGCACTGACTTACTACAGACAAATATTGCAACACTCCTGCTTATTAACACGGCCGGATTACTTTTGTATCCGACTTTAGACAGATTACTGAATGCTTCGACCCCCCGGCACAAAGTTGCCTATTTCGGTGGTTATTTTCGCGAAAAGTAATTGCCTTTTATGTAATATTCGAGATCATTAAATCTGTTCACTACAAGTACAACAGCGACGTTTTGGAATAGTTGAAATCACGAGGCGGTTTTCGCTCCGACTGCACTTTGGTTTCAGACTATAGAAAAAACAAAAAAGCAGATTAAATATTGTGATGACAGGTGTAAGTGCCCCAATCAGACCATATAGACTGTAGTGTAGGAGACCTACGGAGATTAGGGACCACACGGTTCAAATAGTAGTTGGAAAGGAAAAGTCGGAGCTAAAAATAGTTCACAAGGTCTAGTCTGGTATCAGGAAATGTGAAGATTACAAAATGTAATTGTGTCTAGGGAGCTTGGTTAGGCTGATCAGTAGAGTCTATAGAAGGGAAAAGTGCCAGACGGTTTGCTTCGGGGCTTAGTTTGGAGAATTGTTTCCTATAAATTGGTTAGGATTTTGCATAATAGTATATTCTGACTACTATAGTCTATAACAAATAAAAGACAGCAGAGCGCGGTTTTTTGCCGCAGAACGAGCTATTTTACAAACATTCACAACACCGCGCACTACAGTCTTCTTTTTGTTATAGACTATAGCACATCTATTTTTTAACCCAAGCCCTGAAAACCAGCTATGGTCAAACTATTTTCAAATCTCAACTTTCCGAAACATTTACTTTCGCCACAACTAGAGGACTCTGCCCTATAAGCTTGTTTTCAGTATGTGCCTAATCAAAATATTGTATCTCTCAAAACTCCCAACTTTGTTATTTGCCATATTTGTGTTCAATCACCTAGTAAACTAACAAACTGTCAATATTGGCAGTTCTGGCAGAAATTGTTGTTTTCGCCCTGGCCGACCGCGCTAAAACATTTCAAAAGTTGTTATAAATTTGTGCGCCAGCGCGAAATGATTATGTTTTTGCTGATGTTTTGCCGTTGTTTGGCAGCGCGGCTGCCCCCCCCCCCCCCCGGTCGGTCGATGGTTTGTTTTCGTTTCTTCACAACGCAAAAACGCACAAAGAACGTTCGTCGCTGGTGGCTGAATGTTTTCGCCCTTCGCTACCCGGTGTTTACGCGTCGAGCTTGTTTTGCATGAGGAAAAGTGCGTGAGAAGACTGGGGAAGACCAGGGGGGGGGGGGGCAGAAGCAAAATAAAAACAACTGTGAGATCCAAGGCGAGCAAATACCAGAAAAGAGCGATTTCGAAGATCGATGACCGTTTTTGAAGGGATTGAATGAGTTTTGCTTCGGATAGAACCGAAAACAGAGTAAAGTAACCGCAAAATAGTGGGCTAACAAAGATAAGACAGTTAGGTCTTCGGGATTTCAAAGACTAGGATGGGGTATTGTTGCAAGCGATAAACTGAAAATAGTTTAAAGTAAATGTTTCAAAAACTCATAACCCTAATAAGAGGGGGTTAGCTACATTTTGTGAAATCAAAAAAATGGCTAAAATACCAGAGTTAAGATGTCCGCAATCTGACTTAGACACTACGCGGAAGTGTTGTTTTGGGAAGTAAAGAGAGAGAGTGAATAGGAAATGTTTCAGCATTGCTGCGCGTTTATTTTCTGCCTGCCATCGACAGAAAGCGGCAACGTTTATTCTATGGTTTTCATATATGTGGCTGGCTGCTGGCTGGAGAGTGTGAGAGACATTGGCGAACATGCGCAGCCGCTTGGCAAAATGGGGCCGCTGTCGACGGCGCAAAAAACCAATACTAGAAGGGCCCGCAGGCGAGCAAAATGCAGAAAAAATAAGGCTGCATGGGGGGCAAGACGAGAACAACACCAGGCGTAGCTGTGTTGCATATAGGATAGAGGCGGATGTAAGAAGCCTTGCTAGTTTTCGCATCATTTGATGAAATGAAATGTTTCTGTTCTGTGACTGCTGAAGCCGGGCTCCGTTTGAGTTCGCAAGTAACCGTGATTGGCTAAAATGTGGTAGGGGCCCGAAAACCAGTTGTAAGAAATGGAAACCCTAGTCAATTGTTTCACTGAATCCTCATAAATTTAAAAAGTGACTTTGAAGATCTCGTGGTTTTCGAAAGTGTAAAAACCACGAAATTCGTCCCGTGACTGTTTTTGACTGTCCGAGACATGGTTTATGGTTCTACTCGGAAGTTTCCTTCTTTGCGAAAAAAGTTATGATAGTAAATGTTTCAACATTGGGGTTTACGAGCTTGCAACTGGTGGAAACTCTGCTCTTAGGCGGGCCGGCGTAGAATACTTTATTCAATAGAAAACATGCAGGCTATTCTCAACCAACCCCCCCCCCCCCTTTCTGCATACTTTTGGTGGGCTGAAACATTTGAATGAAAGGACCAAAAATGAGCAAGTTCAGCCGGAGGGGGGAAGGGACTCCATGAAAAGGAATGCTTGCAAATTCTGGAGGGGACAATACGCGGTGCGGACTCCCATGTAGTTTTTTATAGTAGTTCTCGCGTGCTACGATTCTCCCATTCTTTTCACTTCTTTTGCAACATTTACAATTCTGACTTTTGTTAATGAGAGCGGTATTCTTAGTCTTGGAGTGAAATGCACTGACGTGAACGCCCCAGCGCCTAGCACGGGAGTTGGGGACCGAATAGACGTGGCTTTTTTGCAGCTGTAGCATTTCACTTTCATAATAGGAACAAGTGGAGGTGCTCAGGAAAGTCTGCAAAGTGTTTTGAAGTTTTTCAGTGGGAATGCAGGGCATTACGTGGGATGATGATGGAAAGTCGCAGACAGATTTTGGTCAAGGGATACTGTAGATCAAGTGTTACGAGGCTTATAGGGTTCATGAAGCCAACGATAAGCTAGTAGTTGCCAAATGTTGTAGCAACATAAAAACTGAATCATACCCCATTGTCGAATATTTATATAGTTTACTGAGCAATTTGAGGTTCTATATTTAGTAGGTAGGGCAGAGTTTAGCATTAGTAAATAACAATAACAAATGTTTCACTAAAACTGAAAAGAGAAAATGTTTAATCTCGTCTAAAAGGTGTCCCATGTCTCTCTTGCAATGGCCGTTGTAAACAGCTGAAATGCGACTGGAAAAGTCACGTGTCGCTGAGGAACCCGTATGTTGTGACACCAAAAACAAACCGCCATTGTCTCCAATAAGGGCCGGCTTGCCGGGAAATATGGATTTGAAACATT
>JAQGAV010000346.1:0-35654 GCA_034691345.1 Phasmarhabditis papillosa
AGAGTATCATGCTCGGTTTGCTTCTTTATTTCGAGAACTTCTTTCTTGTCTCTGGAATGTTAAGATTGTATGATATTATTTACTTTGAAAAATGTTTTAGCAGAGATCTGAAACGGATTTTGTTCTAGGTACTCTATATTCAACGCCAAGAGTAACAATGGAGTGTCACTTCATATTTATTTTTTAACACGGCACCTGCCGGCAAATTGCAAAATACAATATGGAACGGAGGGTAGCCGCCACATGCCGGTGCGGTGCTCGCAAAAGGGGCTCAGACGAGCATCGAATTCTTTACACGCCATCATTACTCTTGGCGCTGACTATAGTTAATCGGGAATTTACAGAAATTCCAATGTCATATGGGAACGACTATTAACAAACGAACATAATTTTGAGCCGGTTCCTTTGGCTGAGTGATAAGTGATAAAAAAAACTCGTTATTCCCCGGCCATTTGAATATAATGCTAACGAGACTGTTAAATTGTATTATTCCTTTAATATGAGCTTTATTCTCTGCTAACCTAGTAGAAGACCATGGCAAGGGTCCTCTCATCTCGGCGAGCATGTAGACTAGACTCCATAGATCATCAACTCGACCTTGTTCTGTCTTCTCATGAGTACAGATGGAACAATATCTAGTTGTACCTCTGAACAATATTATTATATTATTTCTAGACTAATCATTTAATTAATACTTATTACATTTGTTACACACAAGGACGCATTGTTAGAAATTTGCTAAACTTAGACGTCCCAATTCCGGAATGACTCCGGAAATTTGAAATATTAGTTTGATTTAATTGAGTCAGTCTGTATATTTCAATGGATAGAAAGGGCGGATTGTCCCAGTAGATTGAAGCTTTGTTTCATAATCTGGAGGTCGATGGTTCGAATCCGCCCCGAAGAAAGAATTCTTGCAAATTTCTGATCCGCCGCCTCCGCTCCCCATTTGCTGTGAAATGGAGTCCTGGCTCCCTTCGTCTCATTTCATTCTCCAAATATCTGGGATCTTGTGTTTCGTAAAATATGAATAAACAATGATAACAATTACAATAAACAATATTTACCTAAACAATGCTTTTGGCCTAGGTCTTCTGAATTTCGGTTTTCCGTCATCTCCGAGCACCACAAACTCTCTAGCCAGTCCAAAATCAAGAATATGAAGAAAATGATATTGAGCGGAATCCTTTCGACCGATAGCTACGTTAGCCGGTTTTAGATCACGATGAACAAAACCGATCTGAAAATTTTGGATACAAGGTAGTTGCAATATTTTCACAGGTGTAATCTGAGATAAGAAAAACTGTATCGAAAATGGTCGGTTCTTATGATTAGTACTAGAGATAGGTGGCTCGACTCGTTTGCGAAAGAGCCAGTGAGTGCGGGTGCCGAGCACATCTCTACTCAGACATAATTCAATAGACTTGTGGTGGAATAATACTCACAGATACTTTAGATAATGATCTTGTTCCAGTTTTATATTACAATGTTACCCAATAAGGTGAGGGTATTCACCCAAAAACTATAATTTTTTGTGGCTGACTACACATTTTTCGCTCGAAACTACCCACATCGTGAATTTGCTTGATTCCATAAAGCACGTTAATTCCAGTACGAATTTGAGTTGAAATAGATGAAGCACGTCCGAGTTTCCTAGAAAAGAAAGGTTTTGTGACATACTTCAGTCAGATCTAGACCTCCCTTGGAGCCCGAGACAGCTCCGAATACTGAATCGAAATTTTCTATAAATCTCAATGGTTTTCTAATCTTTATTTTTTGTACCTTGTTAGATTGTTTAAACTGTCTCCGAGCAGAGTCATAACCATGTAGGAATAGGCTTCTTTCTTGCCACAATGAAGGAGTTCTGCCACGTGAGGACGGCCAGCCAAGCGACGGAGAATCTAGAAAAGGTATAGCCCCTTTTAAAACTTAGACTACTTTGCGCCGGCTTCATATGATACGCGATGTTGCAAAGTTCGCCTTCAAATTCGCTGAAAAATGCCTTCCCTCTCTTCCGGCGAGAGAACTTTTAAAAGCAATTTGCACACTACCATCGTACGAGTACGGCGCAATGTAGTCAAGGTTTTGAAACAGACTATATTAAGTAACAACATAAGATATTGTTATTCAATTTTATACAAAACATTTTAAAAGAGTTTTACAGTTTCATAAAGCAATAGAGACTGTTCCACTACGATGCCAGATTCTGGACCACAGATTTCGTATATAACCGAATTTACCTGAACTTCCAGCTTCAGCACACTTCCACCGGCAACAAAATTTGACTCTGCCTTCAGAGCAGCCTATAAAGGAAGAAATTGAACGGACCGGAATTTATTTTTCGATATTTTAGAGTACTCATGTATAGTCAGCGCCGAGGGTAATAATGGAGAGTCACATGCGTTTTTTAGGATTTTTAACACAGCACCTACAGGCAAATTGCCCACGCGTACTTGCAAAGTACAATATTGAACGGAGAGTAGCCGCCAGATGCTGGCGCTGTGCTCGCAAAAGACGCCCAGACGAGCGTTGAATTATTTACACTCCATCATTACTCTTGGCGCTGACTATAATTGATGTAGCATTACAACTCTAGTCACCAGTACCACACGTTGCATTGGTCGGTCAACAATTTACCTGCAGTGGTATCTTGGAGTTAATGTCCTCTACTTTGTACACAGCTCCACATCCGCCTTCTCCTAATTTTCTAAGAATCTTCCATCGGCCACCCACGATCTTACCACGAGGAATCTCAACTGGACCCGCGTCTGCAAATAAAATAGGTTTCCTTTTGTTTTTATGATTTTCATACAAGGTTCCTTTACCACCAGTCCCCGACAGTTGGTCAGGAAGGTTTTTGATAATGATTAACTTGTGAAGTAAGAAATTAGTTTTCTTATTTGAAACATAAATTGTATAAAGGTTTATAAAGTAAATATGTGGTCGATCAAAGACTTTAAAGCTCGGACTGCGGTTGGTTAAGACACCCAAAGCTGGTTACCGGCCCGGCCCGGTACGGCGTGAAATTTTGGAACCGAGGCTGGGTCGGGCCGGGCCGGTTGGATAACCACCTCTGGGGGCACCACTCGGGTGAAAATCTGGTATTCATGACGCAGGTTCGAACTGCCGAGTCACGACAAATATTGTCACTACATCATTCGGAATAGCACAGGACAACTTCCAACTCCTTCATAACTTCCGAACACCGGACAACAAAGCTGGTTGGTTCCAGGAACTTTCCTTCCAGAAAGTTGAACTTTCTAACTTTGTGCTCTTATTGACAACCATCTTACCTGACATTTATGTAGGCAGCTGAGTTTGTTTGTTAGAAAAGATGTATACCAAGAATGTTGAATCCGCAGTTCTAATGGGGGTTTATATAAAGATAAAATGAATTTCTCTCAGTCCTAGAGGAATTATTTATTCAAACTGGGAAGACATATTTTGAGAAGAAATATTTTCCGAATGAGAAACTATTTTGAGAACTGCAATGTCCAAGCACTTGGAAGATTTCTAATGTTGAATAGCTCACTGAGGTTCGGTTCTCCAGTCTCAGAATATCCGGGAACCTCCCATATTACTAATCGAATCTCCATAAAAGAGTTTAAAGATTAGATATAAATCGAGTTTTATATAGATTTGTTTATACTATGACAAATCCTGCAATAGCAGGGTCGGGTAAGTGGCATTATTGTTCCCCTTCCACTACCTGGCGCCGCTAGCCTACACATCAGCTTACTAACCATCGACACCAATCATGTCGCTATTATGAACAGCTATGACACTTTTGTGAAACAAAGTGAATCGAAATGATCTTTACTAGCATCGATTTCAAGAGGAAATCAGTCCCAGAATAGAAAATAACCTATTCACCATTCGTCCGACACCAGTCAGTTCTTTCGAAATTCAGCTAAGATTTCGGTGAACTGACAAAATGTATATACTGATTCAAGAGTAATAATGGAGAGTAAAAGTATTAGGCTTTTCTCTGAGCCTTTTTGCAAATACCGTGCCGGCTCTTGGCGTGTTGTCACCGTAGGAAATTGCACTTGTGATGTACGGCGTGCGATTTGCCCGAAGGTGTGGTGTTAAAATTCCCATAAATACGTAAAGAGCACTCCATTATTACTCTTGACTTAGACTATATGATTGGCCTGTTCTCTATTTTTATTTTTTGTTTCCATGTACTAGAATACAAAGATGTTCTCACTAGAAAGTGATTGTTATTTTTAGCTGAATACTTCGGCGCTCCAGGACTAAAATCGAAGCCGGAAAAGAGTGAGCTAAAAAGTGGTGCAAATGAGGATCAGAGTTTAAGATGTCAGGTTAGGAAAGAAGTCCTTTGATAGGAACACTCACTACTGAATACGCTACCCCCATTACATAGTTCGTTTCAAAACCTAGACTGCAGACGCTGTGGGAAGCTATCTCGCGTTGTGTAAAATGTGCCATGGACACGGTGCGCCAAGTCTGTCAAACGAAATAAAGGACTGTGTCCCTTTTAAAATATTGAAGTTGTTCGTTTATGAGAAGAAATGAATGAAATTGTTCGAAGAAACTGAAAGTCGCATAGATTTGAACAAGCTCTTTCGATTGATATATATTGAACACAACTTGTTTGTTATTGAACACAACCATTAACAAAATAAGCCGGGTTTCGTACATCATGATTTGGACATCTGAGTTAGCTCTGTCCCTTTGCATTCGGGCGTGGCGAGTCGTGTTAACTAGGAAATGCCTTCCATCTCTTCGGCGGGAGAACATTTGAATAAAAATTTACAAACTAAACATGTTTGCGAGACAACTTTGTATTCAGTTAATCGATGAAGAATCCAACAAGGACTTTGTATCTCCACTGATTCAGGTTTATTTTCGCAACATCTGCAGTAACTCTTAAATATACAGGACATCACGCACGAGCCATTCTTCCATGGTTGCGTTGCTGTAGAAGATACGGTAGAGTGTCTGACAGAGGACGGTGATTTTCTACTCAGGACTCCGTACGATAGCCCTGATAGCAGGTTTGCTGATAAACCTACTCCCTCCTTGGTAAGAACTAGGATTTTTGAGAAAATTAGAAAGTACAACTTCTGCTTCATTCTGATTAATCTAATCTATATCTATATACTAGACTTATATATATATACTAGATACACTATTTTTGCAGTAACAATTTCTTATATACGGTTTGCGCTACAGTCAAAAGGTTGTCCTAAACCAGATCTCTCAACGGGCCAATAGATTGTACTTACTTTTTGTGGTTGGTACAAACTAAGAAGCATCGCATTCAAATATGTAAAGTCACCTAAAGTGAATATTCAATAATCATGAATATAGCGTTTTGCATATTTCCATCTAAGGAATATGTACGAGTTCGTGCAATCTCTGTTTGGGTTTCTTAGCAACCGTTCGCAGCACTCGTCAGTTTTATGTGAACTAACCCAGTGCAGCATCCAAGGGTGCACAACCAATTGTAAAACATTTTTGTTAATTGTTATTCTAAGTATATACTATATTCCTTTTTAATTCAATAGCAGTAGAGAGCTTAAATTACTCTTAAAGTTTTAATCATCTTTAATTTATAGTTTATTTCTGTATTCTGGAAGGGCAAGGTGCACCATTTGCCTGTAAACTTCACCAGGTCGACCGAAGGCCAAGTCAGTGTTTCGGTTGGCCCTGTTACTTCCAAGAACAGTATTCGGGAGCTTCTAAAGTGAGTTCAAGATGATTCCGTAACTGTTATTTAAAAAAGTATCACAGTACATGTTATATGGTAGTGTCTTTCTTGGATCTCAGTACCAGAGAATATATGACGGAGCGCCCTGGTCTTCTATCAAATCGTCAAAGTTCTATTTGCTTGTATCAGTAGATCCAGAGCGTTTTCAGGCATACATCCCACGGGGGCCAAATTCGGCTTGGGACGGGGGAGGGATCGAACCCACCTCTCATCCTGACGGATTTGTAGACCGACTCATTAACCATTAGGCTGTAGAGTCCATAATAGTTATAATTATTTATAATGTTATAATTATGTTATAATTATAATTCTTTAGGGAGCACACTTCAACCTCTATTGAATCGAACATTCTACTCGTTAAACATGCTAAGCGAGCCAAGTGGCAATTACCTCCGTGAGTTTTTAGTTTTTATAGAGTGGGGAGTTCAAAACAGATGTGGGAAGTTCTCGGACCGGGTCACACCCAAATTTTTTAAATTTGACCGATTTTTTCGCCCCTCCCCTGGTCTAGGATGTTACAAATTTAGTATTATTGTTTTTTATTTATATTTCATTTTTCAAAGGGTGGTATTAAAGTTGTAAATACGTACCAGTCTCTAGTCGTATCTTGAAATCCTTTGAAAGGTTGGAAAGCTCACATGATCAAAATACAGCTCCAATTGAATCAAAAACACACTTATAATTCCGTCTCCTAAAAAAATGTCAGTTTTCAACTGTGAAACTGAACTGTTTCAGACAAAGTGTGACTATGGATGAAAAGATTGGCGAAGGTGCATTTGGAACTGTTTGGAAGGGAAAACTGAAGGATGAGAAGTTAGGCAACAAAAGTGTAGCTATCAAAGTGGTGAGTTTAAAAACTGATATAGTCGGATTCAAAAGTAATACGGCCTTGTTAATAAGCAGGAGTGTTGCAATATTTTGTCTAAGTAAGGCCTATCTGCTATTGGCATTCTATGGGCATTTTATGGGCATTTTATGAAGAAGTCAACAATCAAGAAGTCTCAAGCTGAGTATTTCACTCAGTTATGAACAAGTCTCATCAACAATCTACTGTTACTTTTATATGTACATTATCTTTAGACCAAGGAGACAGATGCAACAAAACGCGATGAAATCTTGATTGAAGCGCGAGTTATGCGGAATTTCCAACATATGTAAGTACCGGCCCGGTCCGGCCGGCCCGGCCTGTGATTCAAAATTTCAGTCCGGGCGGGACCGGGCCGTGCGCCAATGATTCTTAGAACCTAGATGTGTTGGCTTTTGCCATATGCGCGACCTCCCTAATACTGCTCTGTTTTTGTTTCTGTTTTTGTAGTTTGTAAGGTTTCTGGATTTTCTCTTAATTCTAACTAACTGGTAAAACGTTTCTCTGCAGATATTTAACGAATAGTCTAGTTCTATTAGAGAGTAATAATGAAGTGTTAAAAAATATTCTCGTTGAAAATAGCTCTGAAAGTATTCGAAAACCGAAAATATACGTAAATTTTTCCTAAAATACCCAAGTAACACTCCATTATTCATCTTGAATTAGACTATATATTAGGATACATATATACTATTAGTAGAACTATACCATTATCTAGTCCAAGTTAAAAACAATAAAAGTCTTTTCTTAAGTAACGTTGTGCAGTTCTACGGAGTACTTCTTGACTCGACGCAAGTTATCATTGTAATGGAGTTGATAGAAGGAGGATCACTCGATAACTACATTAAGAAAAACGAGAAGGTGAGTTTCAAAACAATTCGAATCACAGTGTTGCGCCCGAACGGAGGGGCGGATTGGCCCAGTGGATAGAAGCTTTGCCTCGTAATCTCGAGGTTGATAGTTCGGAATCTCGAGGTCGATAATTCTTTCTCGCCCCGAAGAAAGAATTCTTGCAAATTTCTGATCCGCCGCCTCCGGTCCCCAGGTGATGTGCAATGGAGTCCTGGCTCCCTATGGTTCCTTCGTCTCACTTCATCCTCCAAATATCGGTGATCTCGTGTTTCGTAAGATATGAATAAAGAATAAACAAACAGTAGCCTTGCCATGAGCCTAACGATATTAAAAAGCACGGACTGGGCAAAATCGCTAATGAGGGAGGGCCAATTCACATCCTTTTTGAATGGAATCAATAGTTTTGGAATAAATGTTCAGTTACTCTATATATAGTCTGTATCAAGAGGTAAGTTTCCAGCGCAGGATCACGGAGAAAACATGAATGTACTTTCGAAAAAGAAAAGAGAAGTTTTCTGGAGAAAAAAGTATTCTTACTGTTTACTTTAAGAGTTTGTTTATTTTAGATTTCCTCGAACGACCGTACAAGTTTCTGCTACGACATTGCATGTGGTCTTGGTTATCTTCACTCCAAACATTTTCTACATAGGTGGCGTAAAAACACGATCTACAGTAACCCTTATATTCTTTTAGAGACGTAGCTTCGCGAAACTGTCTCGTCGATCGGGCTTCAAACACGGCGAAACTTTCCGATTTTGGAATGTCTAAACAAGGCGTTACTTATAAAATAACATCCAACGAAAGGACTCCAATTAGATGGTAAGCTCTTCCTAAGCCAGGCTATCTTGGAAAACTGGCTATATATTGGGTATAATATAGTCCGATTCAAAGACAATAATGGAGTGTAGAAAATAATTTTCAAGCCAAAACTGCTTGTACGCAATTGCATTTGGCTTATAAATAGTTTTCTACACTCCATTATTCGTTTTGAATGCGACTATACCATGTTTCCAACTCCTAGATAGTTCCGATATATAGTCTCTTTCCAAACATAGAGTGCAATTCGGATACTTTCTGAACGAAAAATTTTGCAATATCATTATCATCTCTATATAATTACTATCATATAATATCATAATATCATTACTGTAACTCTTTAGGCAAGCACCGGAGGTTATCAAGACAGCAATCTATAGTATAAAATGTGATGTGTATAGCTATGGTATGATTATGTATGAAATATTCTCTGGTGGTAAAATACCATTTGATGGAATCGATAAGGCTGTTATTAGACAGAAGGTCGGTTTAACGGATGGAAAATAGTTCGAACTGATATTATTGGTTGAACATTAGTTGGTACACACTAGTTGTTGAAATCTTCAAAGTCGCTCTAAAAACGTAACCACAGTTTCTATATATCTTTACAAAAGTTACGATTTTGGAACTTAAACGTGCTGGAAAGATCTAACTAACATTACAATGGAGTACACTATACATCATTTTGTTCTATAATATAACCTTTATTAACAGATAAACGATCCAAAATTCCGCCCCAAAACCTCAAAAGACTGGCCGGTTGAAGTTCGTACCGTGATGACGTTCTGCTGGCATGCTGATCCGGGCCAGCGGCCCTCAATGAGTGCGGTTAGCGCAGTCCTAAAGCCATTCTCTAAAAAGGCTAAGAAAAATCCCGAGAACTCGAAACGACGTGCAGTTAACTCGAAGAGTAGAGTGTAGGTGAAAGATAGCAAAGAATAACTCATAAAAACAAATTATAAAAGATATTCCAGGAAGAAAAATATAGTCAGCAGACACTTTTTGATTGAAGAACCATACTCATCGCGAACTTTACTTGTTTTATACTTACACCAAACAAACCAGAGCATCACCGTTCGCTGCATTTGCTACAATCGGACTTCCTTAAAGGACTGGTATAAATGACTGCGCGCTCGTAAAATGCTTTTTCATAAGAAAATAGGTGTCATAGACAATATTATAATTTTGCTATAGTGTATCAAATGGAAGTAGAGTATGTATTTATATTAAGTGGAAGTATGAAAAAATATTTAAAAATCACGGAAGTTTTACGTTATGCACCCTATTATCGTTTTTCTATTTTTGGCTCAGTGAGCAAAAATGCGTTAAAACTGGGAGAGACCCTCCGTTTGCATCAAGTCTGATTGCACCATGGCATGGTTATACGTTGAAACTGACGCTAGAATAGGATTCCCATTTTAATAGTCACCATATTAATTCGACCAAACAATAAGAATAATAATTACACTCCAATTTTTCGAGTCATAAAAGGCTCTTTGTGCTACTAATCTAATTATTTGCAGAAAACACTTGACAACTGAGAAATCAAAGTCCTCTGTATGGAAATGATTCCTTTAGAAAGAAACGCAAGAACTAAGATATCAAAAATAACCATAATCAATTCAAAGAATCTTACAATAAACTTCTCAAGTGTATCTCTATTTCATGCTGTATTTCAAGGACACTGAATATAAATTTTAGAGGAATACAATGCCATTGCTAAACGGAAACACCTATAAATTAAATGCTCACGTCGCTACCTAGACATAGTCAAGCATTCCGGTCTGCGTGTCCTTAAGCCTGTTAATAATATCTCTTAATCAAACCGCTACTTTTCTGGCACTGATTTCTCACTGCAAACAAAATAACCTCCCAAAGAAGGTAGCAATAAACCCACCGGTACGCTACATATATACTAATAATGTGAAACATGCAAAGCGAGTACATTATAGATAATAAAATGACAGAAGAAAATGTACAAAGAATTTATAAAAAAGAGTTGAACACAAAACATAACAACACAAAAATTATAGACTACTAACAGATTACATGCGGGTCATGATCTGACCCGTAATGTCGCTGATCAACTCAGCCGAGATGTCGATAGGCATGCTAAGGAGACAAAGAGAATATATAAAAAGTAGAACACAAGACATAACAACATAAAAATTACAGACTATTAATAGATTACATACGGGTCATGATTTGACCCGTAATGTCGCTGATCAACTCAGCCGAGATGTCGATAGGCATTCCACGGAGACAGCCAGCAACAAACATCCCTGAATATACCATAGTACAACTCGGAATAACATTTAATCATGTGAAAATACTAAGTGAAACAATTCAGTTATTCAAAACGAAATGAAATAATGCGTGCCGAGCCGTGTAGACAAAATAATTCTTTTGAAGTATTTAAAGAACATATATATCACGAGAATGTGGATTCGACCGCCAGTAGGTACATCAAAATATAAAACTTACCAAAGTGATGTAGGTAATCACGAGGTGTATCATTCAATTTTTCCGTGTTTGTAGTCGAATCAGGAGTCGCAGCCGTCCCATTAACTGACTGTTCAATGGTGGTTTCTGACTCAGCTTGCCTCTGTGCAATGAGACTTTCAATCAATTCTAAGAAAAAAATAAACTAGGAATATTCGCAGCGATATAATACCTAAGGGATTCTTGTCGTTGACATCCGGAGTAAATCCGTTTGTAGGGCTAGTTACTGGCAAACCATCTAGCGAGTCCAGCGCTGCTTCAGCATGCTCAGTTTCAGTGGAAGGGTTTTCCAACTGGCCACTAAAGTAACTACATAAACTATTGATAAAATCAAATACAAACCGGCTCAGAGAAAGCGGTAACAAAAATTGGCATTCGTCGAAGAATTGGAAGGATACATGCTGTCCTTTCTCAAATTTTTTCACCGATTTTCGAAATGAGCACATAGTGCGCTTCCAGTGTTGTTTCAATCGATCGACTAAAATAAAAGCGTAGATGCATATCGGAATTTCGTACCTGATGTCTGCAAATTCCTATCGTCTTTTAAAGCAACACGAATTTCTTCCCAAGCATCTTTCTTAATTGTCTGCTTATGATAGTGTTCATGCTTTGAATTCCATATAACTGGTCGATCCCTAACAAGATCAAGGTAGTCGCCGAGAGAAACTCGATCATCTAAATCGGAGATACGTCGTAATTTAAAAAAAATTGTCTACATACCTGATGCCTTAGTAGTTATTGCACTAATATCCCTTTCCGTATTTGTTGTGGCGACTTCTGGTGTTGTGTCGACAGGAGCATTCGCAATTTCTTGTACGGGGGTGCTCACAACATCTCCCATAGTAACGAACTCCATCTTGATTCTTTTAGGGTTGAAGTCAATTGCGCTGCTAGAGGCAAGGTCGGCAGCCTCGGCAGCCTGAATATTAACCGGTCAAAATGCGTGGGATTCAATAGAAACCATAATATTTTCCGCTCTTCGTCGGCGTGAGAGGAAGTCAGGAGTGAGGCTGGAAAGTAATATTTTAGTAGGAAGACTAAAAGCATACCTGTATTTTAACTCGGCCAGTACACCTGGTATCAAATTGGCGGTACCGTCGTGAGCCGAATGCGATCCCATTGCAGGCATACGACTTACCTGAAATTATGAGTTATGCAAATTACCAACTTTGTGCACACAACAACAAGCAAAATTAAGAGTGAAATAAAATTGAGAAAAAACGAAGAAGTATTGGAAAAAGACCAGGCGTCTTGTTTCTGGCGATGAAAATTGTTTGGGATTTGAAAATGAAAATCGATGAATTGAAATTACGACCGTAGATATTTGCTACAGCGCTATAGTCGACAGACGACCGCCGCAAACGATTCATCCGTCGACTATAACGGATTGATTGAATTCCGGAAATGAAATGATGGAATAACGGAGTAGCACGGTGTACATGCTGTCTAATGGACCCTCAAAATTTGGCGCGACGCATACGCAACGCCTTTGTAATGGGGCACGTTTGCATGCAATAGTTTGCTTCAATTATAATAATCCTTTTTTTGAAATTATTTTCAATAAAAGTTATTATAAAACATCATTTTTTGGAGGAAAAAATGTGCTAATTTTGTTAAGAATATTAGTTTAAATTGTAAAAAAGTCCCACTTTTGATCATTTTATGCTGAAAAAAACTATTTTTTGCCTAAAATGGGCTCACTGGGCGGCTAAACTCCCCATTATAGTCGACGGACGGATGTCTGCTATTTATGTGTGTACACCGTGAGAAATTAAGGTTTAAGGTTTTACCTCATCGATGAGATGCATCTTAAATTTGAAGGAACCGCTCATGTTTTATGTTTGGCATTGGCAGCTACGATCCACCGCTCGCGGTATTGAGAATTTGAATGCCAAACTTTGCCCTTTCTTCATTACTTTTTTCGGAATCTATACATTCGGGGTTTTACGGCAGGATCATGGCAGGACTGGCGCGTACCCGGTTCACGGGTCCCAGAAAAATATTCACGGCTGATATAATATTCGGAAGTTCCAACCCACGTTTTGTATATGCGCATATTAGAGAGAACTATAAGTATTCAACAAATAACTAAAAATAAATAAAATTTTGTTTTTGTTTTCGGCTAACAATAAGTTTCTCCTCGCAAGCCATTTAAAAGAGGATTTAGTAATGTCCATTACTAAATCCTCTTTTAAATGGCTCCTCTTTTACATATGTATATAGTTTTTTTTTGTTATAATAGAAATTTTAAATGTATGTTTTTAGAGATTATATTTTCGATACTTCCGCAGGTATAAGTTTTCTTTTGAAATATCGTTCTTCTCTGAAGATTACAAATTGTATGGCTTCATTTCGAAGAAACCATTGTTCTCTTATCGTTTCGCAACTTTATCCTTTGTAATTTTTGGTTATAATCGGTTTCATAAGTGATCGGTTGAAGACTACAATGATATTTACTTTATATTGTTCTCGTTTTCTTTTTAATTTTACACCCATCATTTTCAATTTCTTCAAATGATTCACTGTGTCGCTAACAAATGATAGATAATGAAAACAGATACAATAACACGCAATCAGGACTGTCGAATCTGCGAATTTGTAAATATTCGGACCTATTAAGATAAAGAAAGGTTGATTACTGCCGTCTGCATTTCGGTGGCGCATGCTGCCCTTTCATCCGGTATTATGTCACGAGAGTTGTCTCTGTTGATTACCTGATTGCAAATAATTTCTGGGGCAGTGCGCCAATTTGAATACTGCCAGTGGGGCCGAGAAATGGCTGAAAGATTACTCAGCTGATCGAGCAAGAAGGCTTTTGCCTTTTCGTTCTTAAGCCAATGCCTTGGCGTCCATGAAAAAACAATTTATAGTTAATGCAGACAGCAGAAAACGCCAAACACATCAATGAAACTGTTTATTTAAAAATTTAAAAAATCAAGAAAATATAACAACTACTATATGAATGAAAAATAAATGTTTAATACTATCAACTATAGAACAAATAAATAACCCATTTTTGAAATAGGTGCAAAGAAAGCCCTTTTAAAATCTCGTAAAACATGCACTAACAATACTGTAACTACAACAATAGTAAAACAAAAACTACTATTAATAGATTATGTTTCTGCACTTGGGATCACAACTGAAATATGTTGAACGTTATCTAACAGCTATATGAAAGGAATACACCCACCGACATTTGATGCCTTTCATTTTGTTGTTAGAGCCTCGATAGCGGAATGTTAATTCCTCACCCAATGCAATGTCCCTTAGAGTAATAAACGAGACGTCGGACCATGTGCTACCATTCTTCCCATACACATTTAAAGCGATCAAGTTTGGCTTACAGCCGTTGTTAATAAACATGCAACAACTCTTTATTTTTACCAAATATTTCAACATACCTAGTTTCATTTCCGCTTGCGTTTGCATCAATGCAGAATTCGAAAGATAATTGGCTATCAGCATCATAGGCCTGCAATGAATGATTTGTTAAAACAGGCCAAAAGAATTACTTTCAATGTGAAATCGTATGGGTTCAACTCAGCGTTCTGATCATCCAAAGTAGCCTAAAATGTTGAATATACTACAAAGAAGCATAATCTTACAATTCCGGTGTACAATCCCATGAACGTCTTGTCTGCTATGTCTTTTGCTGCGAAAAGCCCCCATCCTTTCTCTTTGCCTGTGTAGAACAACACAACGGGATGCATCCTCTTCTTCTTAAATTATTTGTAAACTGCCTATTGACAACAAGACTTACATGTACGGTACGATAAGCACAATGTTCAGAACATTTGCATCCAACACCACAAGTATAGATGTTTGTACCTCGTCGAATCTTCTTTGACTTATAAAGTGGGTTCTAGAAAAACGCTTAGTAGATAGACGGAGTAACTTACACATGGACAGCCTGGTCCACACTCGTTTTCACAGGTGCAACTATTCGTGTGATTTGTAGAAAGCCCCTCCAGCCTTTCCAGGAGGCCCGTTTGATACGCCAGGTCAAGAAGGTACTAAATGAAAAAAATTTCTGGAATAAACACAGACAGCAACCTCAAACGATAGTGCGGCGTGCGTAACGGTCCAATTCTCAATGTACAATGGTGCTTGTCCAGTAGATTCTAGAAAAAAGTTTATTTCGGTTTCAATATCCCGCAATTCCAGATTGTAGCGTTGTCGAGGTGTGAGCTTTTCACCAACTCTCTGAAAAATTAGGGTTATCAGCTTAATCAATTAAAAAACCTCAAAGTCTTCTCGCTGATCGAATTCCGTAAACTTTGAATAGAATATATCACCGTATTTTTTCTTAAGAGCTGTAATAAAGCTAGGCATGATCTTATTCCTTTCGTTGAAAAACCACAGCTGAACGAGATTAAAATATATTATTTAGTTTATATCATTACCGCATATCCATCTTTGGAGTCTTGCTCATTTACGGTAAGCGGCTGCCACCACTCCTTACCCCAAGAATTTAGGGGATAATTGTAATAGTAGATCCTGTACAATGTTACGGGACCCTGTAAAGAACCGTAACAACAATGCGAAAATCAATAGCAGTAACCTCATTCTTAACACCCAAAACAGCGGCTATAATATAGTTGCCAGATTCCTCGACTTCCTGTTGGTTGTACTTGGATATGAAGCTCACATCGACCTGCAAATCTGTCCAATAGGAGCCTTGGTATATAAATCTGCCACCTGAAAATAGCAATAAGACCTGCATTACAACAAGTATTGATTACCATTTGTGTAGCCAGCCAACGACGAACCCTCACTTTTACCAGAATCTAAATTATAAAGTGAGCATTGTTAGTACCGATTTTCAAAAACCTATAGCAACTTTTAACGGATTATTTGGGTGTAATCTTATTTCAACCAGTTTAAAGTTTGATCTTCTTGTTGAATTTGCGCCACATGCAGCATCAGATACTGAAATAAATAAAAAAATAGTCTTGAATCAACAAAATGCTATTATGTTTAGTTTCTTCTATCGAGGTCGAAACTATCAACTAGAGATATCAGTGGTATATAGTTATCGTAGGTTGAAAACTTCCAAGAACAACTCAACTATATTCATTTTTAAGCTATGTATAGCCAACTCGCGTAAATTGCTGCTGTGATGATGCAATCTTACTGACGTTGTCCAAAAGCGACATGAAACCACCAATGCATCGATATCGCTTACATTACTTTGACATATTATCAATTAATTGTAAAACATATGTTACGCTGCACCTTCGGTACCTCCGTTTCCTTTCTTCGGAATAGACCGGTTGCTCCGAGATGACTTATTTCCATTTAGAAAGCGGTGGCTAGATGGTGGACCTTAAAACGATGATTGCCAAGTGGCACCATTGCTTTTACCTGGGGATTCACTATGTGGAGAGTAGACTACTCTAGATCTTTTCTGGCGGCTTCTTCGTCGTCTTTGTTTTTCATCCGGAGTATGAGGTGTGGAAAATTGGTTATCCAGCAAGTTCCCTAAAAGAAGGGGATTTGTTTCTGGTGTACTATTTTGAGGAAAGATACCAATTATTGGAATTGATGATTTAAAACTAGTTTTAACCTAGCTAATCATTGACTACTGAAACTGAAGGAGATGAACAAGTACCATGAGAATGAAATATTATCTAGAATCACCACCAAAAATAACACCTCTGTTATATTTGGTAAACTTATCTTACCTGCGTGCAGGATAGAAGAACAGGAAGCGGAAGAACATGTATTAACTGAATACAAGCTACGATCCTGATTGGTCTGAAGAACGGAACCTCGGTTACTTATACTGGTTTTCAGTATGGAATTAGCTAAACATGAAAATAATAGTGTTACCTGAAACAATACTTTTACCTGCAGACGGGTTTGAACCACCATGCGTCGAACCTTCACTGAAACTGTCGTCTACAATCCGGCCTACGCTGCTCTCATCCCTATGAGTGGAACTTGGACATGAGCTTTCGTGATAACCTGCAAGCGATTGCAAAATATATGAATTACTAGACAGAGAAGCGCTCAAATATTATCAGTTAGGATTAAGTTAAATATGTATCCTCACTTTGTTCGTTGAGCCGATCCGAATTGTAAGTGACCGTGCCTGTGGTACAGATGGACAATACTGCAACTGTAGAGGTCTCTTGAACCATGGGAGCACGGACAGTCACCGATGCATTACTTGCAGATGACAAATCAGCTACAGCGGCATATTTATTAAGTAATATGAAGTGATTTACCTGTAGATTCAATCTGACAATCTGCATTCGATAGCTGAGAAAAACTATCAGCTGGTGTCATTTTACCTGAAATCAGGAGCATGAAAGTCGTAAATGAATTAGTAGTAACGACTTTCATGCTCGAGCGCCGAGGTGGACATGAGACGTAAAGGACTGCAGATTCGCAGTGGTGCAGCTTTTCAAGCTAGAGCGTACTATTTACCTATTTCGACTGTTTTTAGTGCAATCTTGCTGATTTTTTGAAATAGCGACTTCTCAGCACAAGGACCTCATTGAAAAATAACCAAACATAATGGTTCGGGGTGGATTCGAACCCGCGACCTCTCGCTTCATTGCTAGGATCATCATTTACCTTATTGACAAAAGTCGGCTGACTGCCCGGCCAAAGATTTAGAACCCAGGCCGGGAATTTGAATGCCAACTTTTGCCCTTTCTCCATTACTTTTTTTCGGAATCTATACATTCGGGGTTTTACTGCAGGATCAGGGCAGGACTGGCCCGTACCCGGTTCACTGGTCCCACAAAAAATATCCACGGCTGATAGTACTTACTTACTTACGGTGCACATCTGATCAGCAATGCTTCTTCAATTTTATTTTGGTGATTTCACAGCTTCTGATTCGCTACTAGTTTCCTTACAAATCATTTTCTATCTAGTTGTAACATTGGTATTGCACGTGGCTTACGCTCAGATGGACTAGTGTTCTCTGAGGGCAACCTTTTTTAAAGTTGTCGCACATTTACCATCGTTACTTAATGCATTTTACTGTCTTTGCATAGGAATTGCACGTGGCTTATGCTCTAGTGAACTAGTGTTCCTCGGGGACTTTCCTCTTTAGGTTAGTTGCACATCTTGCCTGTAGCAATCTTGTACAGTGGGCAACTAGTTATTCTTATATTATTGTTCGGTTTCTGATACTAGTGTCTTTTTACATGAAATGCCATTATATTTTTTTTGAATGTGCTATGCGAGATCTCCAATTATCAAAAGCTTTTTACAGCCAGTAACGCTACTATTATATATATTTACTTTATATACCGTGACTGTTTTATCTGTATGCTTTCCCTATGTATGCTTCTTTATTTCTATTATTTAAAGTATTTCCCTCCTTTAACTTCATCTTCTTCTAACCCTACCTTATTTGAATATTTCCAGGTGTATCCTCCGCGGCTACCACCACAGTCAGAACCAAGTTGCTCCTGCTTGTCTGATCCCTTTTTTCACTAATTGTAGTTCTTTTTTTTCCACACACTGTATTATTTATTTGTTTTTTTTTCTCTATATTATTTCTTAATATTTGTTCATTATCTTTATCGTTATTTGTTATTCCGCCTGTCGGTGCTTTTCAGTCTATTCTGAATAAAGTATATATATATAATTGTTTTCAAATATATTGCATAATGAATCAGTATCAACTGCAACGTGAAGAGCTCAAATAATCCCTCCAACGTCAAGCATTTTATGATCGATGTTGCTCGCAACAAAGTCACAGACGTGGATGGTAGGATAATTATTTTTAATGTTCAATTGCTGTAAATTCAGGGTTCACTCTTCATAATATGGCTGAAGATGATCATGAGGCTCAATTGGTTGTATTTTTGGTATACTTGTTAAAATTACTTCTAGCCATATAGGGTTTATTAGGATGTTGACTTGTCTGCTGCACAGCCATCTACTGCAATACCAGATGAAGCAAATATCAATGTTGTGTATGATATAGGGCAGAGTGCAGCCAATGAGGTACATTATGTCAAATAGTTATATATACCGCAAAAAGGACATGTGGCGAATCTTGGAAATATTTCGTTTCAAATTAAGTTACCTGTCTACTGCAGTATACACTTGGAATTCCTCACTTGTCATCAGCTGGGCAAGCTGCTATTATTCAACGAGCAAATTCGGATTGGCAATTATTTTATTGAACTGTAAAGCACCCGCATCTTCCGTTTTTTTTTTATTTCTATGCTTTCATATATTAAGGGATATTTCTTTCCAAATAATCGCATATGATGGATGTTCCGTCGTGCCACCATTTTGAAAATGGCAGTTTTGCCGTTACAAATTTGTACCTTACTCAATTGCATTCGGTCATAAACTTATATTTATTTTAATATTGGTCTCTTTTACGGAATTATGCGCTCTCTATTAGAAGAGTACTGTTATTTAGAATTGGCCTAATTTGAAGAAGCTTCGTCTTAAGTATCGAAAGAGGTTTGCAGTGCAGTTTGGAAATATTTTTCATCCAGTTTCAATCGTAGTATGCGATCTCTCAAGATTCAAACGCGACCCTCTCATTCCCTTTGACGTTTTTATTAGCTTAGTTATTCGTATTTACATCACAACACTAGGTGGTATAGAGCTATTATGCGAATGGATACCCAATGCAAAAAACTAATTACTATATTGCTCACTTCGCGTCCTTTTCATACTAGATCAAACCGTTGGTAACCTGCTGATGAGACCAGCCGCGGTTCTAAATATTATCTTACTTGTCCAGGTTTTAAATGGTCGAAACAAGGGTAAGTTTGGGTAATGTAACCAGTTTAGGATTATGCAATGTGGGCCACCTGGTCAATGAAAAGGCCGACTCACCCCAGTTTTCAAAAAAGGAGCTCGCTCTGCACCTGATAACTACCGTCCGTGCGCTAAATTTAATTTTCTTGCTACATCAATAACTATTAGTTTGCTTGTGACGCCTCTGCTTGTTCACAGAACTAAGTCAGACCTATCACTCTGCTATCAGATCATTAAGCATAAATCCTTGCAATTATTCAAGCCTAGAGCTTCACACTAGAGGATGAACTTGCTTGTACTATATTGAATATAAGTGGGAATGAACTCAATGTTTGACGTTTTGTCTTTTGAAAGTATAAAGTTTGCGGAAATGGGTCTAAAGTAAAAGACTCCAAAGTTTTATGGCATTCTTTTTGTTTTGATTATTACCTGACTTGATTGTTTAGTATTCTTCAAAAGCTTATCTCTTCTAGACTATTCTCGTAGCCGGGAAAACGATTGCGGAAATGGTATGATTTATCTTCTTATTTTGTTCTTCGTTCTTTCGTTCATATGTTGTATGGCGCACTCGCTGTGGCTACCGTGTTGACTGCCTTTCTTCTCGAAGACTTGGAAATATGTTATAGGGGGACGATGGCTCATGGTTTGCCTTCCTCACGGAGCTTCTCCACAACCATCAGGCGCAAAGCCAGGATACCACAACGGCCAGAGATAAACAATTGTAGGGGTATAAAGGCAGTAAATACGCTGATCAATCAGTTCGCTAAACATATTTACAGATTAGTGTTCGTAAAGATTTTTGAGACTACGGTTTTTAAGAAAAAGCTGTATTAACTTATAGTTTTTGCAAAACTTCTTCTTAGAAAACTTTACCAAAGAGTAATTCATGCATGTCAATTCTTTGTTTCTATCAAATGCCACTTAAAGCGGTAAGATCTTGAAAAGATCACTAAATTTTCTTGTTACGTTTTCACCGAAAGTTGATTCCAGTTTCTTGATATACGAACGAATGTCCACTGTTCCTCTCTAAACTAGAAAAAAACTTATTTCTCCTGTAAAGGGGAAAGAAGATGTACATTTTTAAAAAGATTTACTGCCTATTGGTTTGATAAAGTTTGAGACCAAACTTGTTGTGCTATTTCGCATTCGGAAGTTATTTGAAAATTCGGTTGTAGAAATTTATAGTTTAAAAGTTTTACGATTTTGAAACAACTCCCATACCTCTAAAGTTTTAGAATATTATTATTACATTTATTATTACTGGACTTGATTATTTTAGTATCTTTCAAAAGCTTATCTCGTTCTAAACTATTCTTGCAGCCTGCAAAACGATCCGGTTCTAACAAGCTAACTTTTTTCAGACCTTCAACATACAAACAGTTGTTGTAGTAATTTCAAATGGCCGTTGCTCCCCCAACGGGGTTCGGCGATAAAATTTATATGGCTTTCTAAGCTTCGAATGATCAACTAAAACTCTGACATAGTGGTATTTGGATTGTCGAGACGCCTTCGCGACATTCCCTTGTTAGTATAAGGAAATAACGTAGCTCAAAGTGACAGAATGTTAATCTTGTTGGAACTAGCAGGTGCAGTGTTGAACGGTCGCTGAAAAACAAAAAAAAGTTCATTTGTAGTTTTCGATAGGCCAACATGGTGTTCCTTATCTTTCAGATTTGTGAGTTATCTTTACCATTTCCGAAATACAAATTCCGAATCCAAGTCGCAAAACAGACGAGACCGCTATTTTTTTTCCATATAGGCATTCACATGGCAAATTCTGAAGGTACTTAGAAGTTTTGGTACTAGTAACGTTTAACCCCAAATTGAAAGTTTAACCCCAAATGAATGAAACTGCTCCAAAACAACATTTTTATAGCAAGCACTGGTGAAATTAGCAGTTTTTCTGTCATCCTAAGCCTATTTTTCACTGAAACATAGTCATGAACCCCTATTCTACTGCCTTTTTTTAGATATTTTTCATAAATTTCACCCCAAAATACAGATATTTCCGGGTGCCTAAGCCTATTTTGTATAACTAAGCCAACTTTTATAAGAACTTTCGCTGAAAATACGGTATTTTTATCAGTCAGGTGAGATTCCACTTCCTCCACGACAGAATACCCTACCGAAAATGACATATTTGTGAAATCTACGAATTTATCCAAGTCTACCATCCAAGTCTTCGTCGTCGGGCCCCCGCGGGGGGGGGGGGCCCGACGACGAACAAGAGAGAGCTACCCATTATACCCCCTGTTTTACTTTTCATTTGCGGTTAAACTTTCAATTTGGGGTTAAACGTTACTAGTACCGGAGTTTTTTAGTTAGTTCCACCTGGTTTAACT
Organism: Phasmarhabditis papillosa; assembly: GCA_034691345.1. Taxonomy (NCBI): domain Eukaryota; kingdom Metazoa; phylum Nematoda; class Chromadorea; order Rhabditida; family Rhabditidae; genus Pellioditis; species Pellioditis papillosa. The sequence goes on from JAQGAV010000346.1 coordinate 21,863, forward strand.
TTAATCTCAAGCTGGTTTTGTTTAGAAAATATTGGCGGAAGTGCTAAACGTGATCTTTTGATTCATTATACTATTTGTCTACGCCTAACCTATTTATCGTTTACCACATGTGACTCAATTCAGAATAATACTCTAATTATGCTAGGTTAATATTTCGTAATCTTATTAGTTTGTATTAATTTTTTAAGGAAGAGGCGTAGAGTACTTTTCTTTTAGAATGAATGTTTTTCACGGAGTTCACAATGAAATATTTAGTTTTTATATTTTGTTAAAATATACTTTTTAAAACAGTTCCTGAAATTTTTGACTCACCTTGGTTTGCCAAAACTCCACCATTGTTTCATTTTTGGCCCCTACCGTAGTTCCGGGTTACACAACATAACAACAAGCAAATTATATAGTACATATTACCAAGTGAACTTGCAAAATGAATTATAGTCAAAAATAGAATAGTGCATATAACCTACAGTAACCTGATATAGACGCCTGAAATAGCCGGAACAAAAATATAGGTTGAACTTTCCTTTAATTGAATTTAATTTCCTGCGAAAATAGTATCCCTTTTTCGTAAAATTATAGTTTTTTAATAAAAACAGATTTGGTTTTTAACGCAGCAATCTGGAGAGCAGCGGTTTTAGATAAAAACGAAAGAAAAATCATTTTCAACTAAGTTTCATCGACAAAGAACATCACAAACTCGTTGAATACAGCGTTACTCTAGAGCCAAATAACGCCTCTGTTGGATAATTATTACTTTATTTTGCTGAAAATGTTTAAAATTGCACGGATGTTTATGCAACTTGGTTTAGTACGCCCAACTTCCTACTTTGATTAAGTGTTCATTCAAATCCCGGAAAACTTGAACTATTCATTATACATCCATGAAACCCAGTTCAGGTTAAAGACTGAACTTGCGCACTGAAGAGAACCAGAACACACCTTTGAACCCCAAAGCTTTTGACTACTTAACTAGAAATATTAAATTGCATTACTGGCTAGTTGAAGTTTTTCGTATTCTGTATTATCAGTTTTGAGCGTATTCACTATAATAGAATTCAAAAGTAAAGAGGCCATTAAAAATACACTTTTACCTTCAAAGTTTGCTAAATACGCAACTTTCTCACGAAAATACTCATAAGTCTTTTTACATATTTTACTCTTAATAACTATAAAAAATTAGTGGTAACACAAACATGCTAAATAAGGTCTACAGTCTACAGACCATCGTGACCACAGCAATACCAAAATATTATCGAATATCAGTGAACAGCTGCAACAGAGTCCTCGTTTTGTAAAACCGATTGGACTAATTTGATTTACACTTGTATTGTTTATAGCTCTCTCTTACTTAATTGTATTCAACTTTGACGAAATTACCAAATATTTTACAGAAGTTGTATTTTGTCAAGAAACGCAGACAACTCGCTGATATGAATAATATTGGATTGATTAAGGTTAGTAATTTTGAGTTTATTCTTTATTAAATATTACTATTATAAAGTCTAGAAACAATTGTTTATGCTAACTACTGTTTTTTGTCAGAAATTATATGTAACTATGCTACGCTACCTTTTTCAACTAGGAACTTTCTACCGATTTTGGTCTTATTCTATAGGTACACCGATGAATAAGAATATTTTGAAAATAATTAATAAATTTTAAGTTATGTACGAATAAATAACCCTACAAATGTAAGAATACAAATGGATTCTGTAGATTACCGGGAAACAGTTGTGTCAGATGAAACTGAATGGAAAATCGGTGGATTGGGAGACCTATTGTACAAAAGTACATTCACTATTACCTAACGCCGCCTCCTTCAGAATACTCACGCTGCAAACCTAGAAATTTAGCTCTTGTCACAGATTCTACCCAACAATAATTCCCACCTTAGTGGTTTCCACATATGTTCCTTTTCTCACTTTTAGCTGCAAAATCTCATGTAATGAGTGGGTTACAGAGAACTGAAAGAGCGTTCAGATAGAGCTAATTATAAGCTTTTCAATAAAAGTCATCAATTAACTGAGAATGATTAAACTTTTTTCTTTTGCTATGGTATGAAAGTTTTGATATTTTATGCTAACTAATGTTCGTATATTTCTATAGTCTTTATAAGTTTCTGAAGTAGCAAAGTACTTCTTGAAAACCATGCCCAATTATAAGCGAAGCTGTAAAATGTTGTTTCATTGTGAGAACAATTTTACAATTTATGGTATCTGCCAGTTAAATTCATTGTGTTCTTCAAAAAGTGATCGAAACAACTCTTATGGTTAGAAAATAGATAGTCCATACAGTAATATGCACTACTCCAACTATTTTCGTATCTACAACTCGGTTTGGTTCTGATGAACTATCTACATTGAGTGGAAGCCTCATTTCAAAAGCACGGCTCGCCAAAACGAACAAACGAATAAAAGTACTGTGTCCCTTTTAAAATATCAAAGTTCTTTGTTTATGAGAACCAATGAATGAAATTTTTCGAAAAAGTCTCACGCGCATAGTTTTTTGCAAGTACTTTCGAATGGTAAACAAATAGTAAAGAGTTAATTAATTAAATAAACCAGTTTTCGCGCATCAAGTTTTGGATATTTGAATTTACCTTAGGGCGTGGCGAGCTCATTCAAAACGAAAACGGTGTTAAAAAAATAAAAAAATAAAAGGTACATTCATTTTTTAACACCGCTTGTCTCCAGAATACTGCGCTGGAAACAGCAAACTTTATGCGTGACAGAACATATTTCTCCTTTTTGAATTGAAAGTCTGAATCGGCATCCACTCGCACAAATGATCCCAGCAGATCTACGATCCAACATTTTATCATGAAGATTTAGAAAAGTCATGCAAAGGTACTTAAAACTTTCGGTTTTTCTCTTTTCACGATCACGATTTTCTGAAATTAAGGCCATTCAACATGTTGCACAAGAGCCTACGCTCATCCGGATAGCACGAGATTTATACTTTTAGCGTAAATTATGCATTATTGAGGAAGTATCCAAGGGTTCGAATCAAGTTCATTACCTAATTCCGCTAATTTCCTGTAGGAGTACTAATTTCAGTCGAATGCTTATAAACAGAACGTTTAAGCAAATTTTTCTATCGACACTTCGAGATTTGAATCTGAACACCCTCCCAAACCAGTTTTTGGCACGCGTCGGGCTTCCAATTCTCACCCCAGATGAGAATACAGATCTCGGCATAGAATGAATAAGTTTTTATGTGCACGGCTACCAGATCAATTCTATCCATATTTCTAGATGAAAAAGTTTATCCATTTTTGTAAGAGTAATCAGTTTCATAGTCTTGAACTATTTCAACGAGTAATGCAAACATTTTTCTGCTAGACCCACGTGTATCATACAAATATAATTTGTCCAAATCTATTTAACACGGCCATTAACGACTTTTAGCTCATTCAATCAACTGGAAAATTAATCTATGCGAAATCATTAACAACGTTTATGAGTTATTTAGTGAATTACAAAGATCTAGCAAGGCAGGATGATGATTACCTTTGCATAAGCAAACAACCTATAAATATACTGGTTAATGATGAAGAGGCCGTGTCTCCTGCCTAAATTTTGTGTCGCAAAATGTCACTTTTTAACACGGCCCCCTTTGTACTATATTTTACCAGATACCATAACTTGTAACCCGAAGAAATACATCTTGTTAACTCAGCCTAAAAACAATTCTCAAAAGTCTCAAATATTCCCCGTACGATACGGGCCGTTCCTATTTCGATAACAATTGATATTTTTCATGATTTGGCCATGCAAGGTACAAAAAAGTCTCCACAACCTTGTACAGCTCAAACCGAAACAATGTACAATTCGTTCCGGGTCTCTTTGCGTGTACTGAGGGTGAGATTTAAAAGTATCCTTGTTTGAGCCCGAGACCTGGTGAATCAAGGCCTTTGAAGCCAATTTTCAAAGGTCTTAACAAAAATAGCAATTTTAATACCTAAACTTCTGTTCTGTTTTTGTTTACAAACCAGAATTGTTTTTTGGAAGATATTTTAAGTTGTCTTAACTGGACTGCAATCTATGAACTAATTTGGGCGTCTTCAACCAATTTGTATTCGTAGAAAAAGTATATTTATACTAAGGGTTGGACTTTGGAGGTTTTTAAACAACATAGAAAATTACCGTTTTCCCCTCCAACGGACCACCGGTGACGAAATTTCCGCCAGCTTCCCTGACCCGATATTTATCTGCAATTTTGAAATTCGAACTGCCGTAGCTGCTTAGAGCGAGGTCCGTTGCAGGTGATAAAAGTGAATTTCGGTTATGTTTTTGAATATTCTTGAGCGTTTGATTTTGTATTTTTAAAGAACAGGTGCAGTTCAGAAACTCTGCTTGTACCTACTTTAAGAATTTGCCTATATTATGGTAAGTATAATCTTACACATACCTTATTTTTACTATTTGCGCCGAATACTCATTTGGTTTCTCTTCAAAACATGCAGATTTATTGTAAATTCTATCTCACAAGAAGCCAATTTTGTCACATAATTCTCAATTTTTTGAAATATTCTGAATAAAATTCATATGTTTTACTCTATGGTGATTGGTGGAGGTCTTACAAACACCGTGGGCTCAATTAATCGTCCTTTTTTCAACATCGCCAGTACATTTATGTCACCGCAGTTAATTAAATCCCTTTCACCGTTTCGAAGATGAATTCACCTTGTAATTTTGAAGTAGATTTGAAATTGAACTGTGATTTTTAAGATTGGAATTGGAGCTATTTCTGTAGATCTTGTGGAGGAAATAATGATCAACCTAGATTCATTTAATTTGAACATTCATTTGATAGTTGAAAGATTTCGAATGCACATTACTTCAACAATTTGAGCCATTTGTTATGAGATCCAGAATTCCGATTTTATTTAACGGTTTGAGAAAGCGGGTTGAACGATACCTTTCAACAATAATAATTAGATATATTGATGATATAGCTTCTTCCAAAATCCGTTAAGTTTAAGGTTGTTTATTTATCTGATGTTTACAATAAAGATGCCAGACAAACTAATTCTGTGATACGGGAACTCAATATCGAAGTACCTAGGATGATTATTACTCTGGGGGGTTTGAACCAATGAGGCAAAGCGTTCAAAAAAATTTCCAAAGTGCTTATAGCTTTTAGTTAGCTAGTGCATTTAACATTACAATACTGTTTGATTCATTAAATATTTGTTATTTTGTTTACCTATTAATTAACGAGAAACTCTACCATTTCCCACGGATATTTTGTAAACAAGCCAAAGAAACATGAAACATAAACAAACGTTAACCAAAGTTCTTCCAGTATAACATAGTTCTGCTTTAATAGAGGGTGGGTTGGTGCCCAGGCAGTTTTAACTGCCCGAACATCAAGAGCTATGTTTTAGCTCCCGTATGCAGGGAGCAACGGTATTATACATATAAATAAATTGAACCACAGTGGATTGTGAAAGAGACATAGGTTGCCAATATCTTTAAAATCGTTGTTTTGATTTATTTGCTTTTTATAATTTTTAAATTACCCTAATTTAACTAAATTACTTTTCCTCTTTATGCCAGTAGTCAAAATGACTTGAATATCTGACAGTGTAGGTGTAACTTTGTTAGTTAATTGATGAATCAATAATATGATTTTCAAATGCTTAGCAATATTGAATATTCGATTTCTTTGTTAAAATCTAATAGCTCTGTCAAACTTACAAGTGCTGCAATATCATGAACAGGAATTGCTCTCATTGACTAGGGATGGAGCTTCACGGGCCGGGCTTACAATTAGTCACATTTTGCTTTTAAACCCAGTTAATCTAGAACAGACTGCGGTTTTACGATCAGCCAATTCCGTGTACTTTGTCATATTGTTTTTTTAACTTAATGTAACTTATTATATATGTTTTTTTGTATGAACTTGTTTCTTTTGAGATATTGAAGTTCCTTTTACATTAATATCTTTACAAGTAATATCTATCCGTATGTCATTTATGGTTACAAATTATACTATTTCCAATACTATTGACCTAATTTCCTGCTTACTAAACGTTTGCATTCTTTGTTAAACAAAAGTTTTTTCTCAGCTAGGTGTAACCATATACACTTATTTTCATAAGACAGAATAACATTTCCCACAAAGTGTATTTTCCTACCCTTGTTGCTTTTCCCTAAGAACTAGGAATCGTTCCACAACATATAACAAGAAAACTTTCTAGTTTCCAAGTACATTCCTTATATAAATACTTTTATAGAGAACTTTAAGCACTGTATAAAACTTCTCTCGAGCAAAGAATTCCATTCGTCTGGAAATTTATCAATTAAGTGCTTCATGGAATTTTTACAGGAAGATATGGCTGATCTAGTCGTTGACAAGGTTGCTACTGCATTCATGTGTATACTGTATGTTAGCTTAGGTATGAACTAGTATAAGAACATTTCAAAATAAACATGTGTAACTAAACGGTATCATACGATATTATACTATTTTTATTTTTCACTATTATACTGTATTCATATTTCATATTCACATTGATTAACAAATCAAAACATACAACTATAAAACCCGCGCACTGACATATTTTCGAATATATTGTTCATTAAAAGGTTTCCTGCACAGTATTCTGGAGACAATAAGGGTTGAATGAAAATGAATGTATTTTTGAAAAGAGGCTCATAGTCCAACGATTCAACGATTTTTATATATTTATATATAACAGCGTCTTCCTTCAGGATACTTGACTGGAAACCTAGTTCTTGAAATATGGAAAATGATATAGAAAGCTACCAATTTGAAAGACTCTGAGAAAGAATGCTTCTCGAAAGTATGATAACTAATCTTTCGTGATTCAGGTTGCGTCGGTATTTGTTGTAATACTCTTAACCTAGCTATTTATTACTCCAGTAGACATCTCAGAAAGAAATACATGTATTTTATGGCCCTTGACTTTGGAGAACTCGTTAATGGTAAGTGTTCCCATTTATGTTTCTAGTTAACCTGAATATTTCAGCCATCAGCTATATTTTGGTTGGAAGTGGCAGGGGTTTTGGTCTTCTAAATGGCTATATCCAGAAGCCTATAACACTACATGATTGTTTTTATAAGGTAAGATTCAATTAATCATTAATCAAGGAAAGAACAACTTTTTTGCTTAGTTAAAACCTTTTAAGATATTAGTTGAATAAGTGCGTTTCCGATTTTCGGGATCCGAATCCTACGATAGAAGTAAAAATTTCGCAGAAGTTTCGATCAAAAACAAAACTTCAGGAATAAGCAAGTTTGCTTTAAAACGGTTTGAAAAAGTTAGTAGGTGTACAGCACTTTTATGTGCCGAATAGTAAGAACTAAATTATTACAAACAATGTCTGATTTAAAATTTAATTGAAACTGTTTTTCAGAGATACTGGGTGCACTCTCTTATTCTCGGTACTGAACTACCGGGTTACTGTATCGTTCTGATATCAGTGGAGCGTATGTTTGCCGTACTGAAGCCAGGACTCTACAACAGAATCTTCATGGGACCCTACAAAGTTCTATTGCTGGCATGCATTCCGTTTGCTGGATTGGTTAGTTTTAATAAATACACTTCAAAATTTTATTAACTTGTTCGAAAGCCATTTTATATAAACAACATGAATTTGAAAATGAATGTTGAAAGTTTGCATTACTTTTGATAAAATCTGCCTCTTTTTTAATCCAAGAGTTTACAATCTATTATATTTTTATTAGAAATAAAAAATCAAACATTATAGAAAAAAAATTTGATCAAGTTTTTTTTTCCAGATTTCAGTAGCTGTAGGCGGTATTAGTGCCCTGGGAGAAGAGGGCAGTCGAATTATAAAGACCCAGCACTGTCCAATAATATCTAGTACTGCTATTTGGTAAGTTATTGTTATAGTATCGATTGAGTTTACAGCCCAAGAAACCAGGGCTTACAGAGCAACTAGGTCTTACAAGAATAACAATTCTCAGTCTTATTCTACACCGATTCCGCTACGAGCCTGGCCATGCCAGATTTTTCCAAAAGGTGACATCCTCAAGCGCTGACCATTGCTAGGTCTGATGCTATGCATCGGTGTTCTCAAACGGGCCGGGCCGGCCCGGGCCGATTCTGACCGGAGGGCTGATGATGTACCATCCAGCATTTTTTCGTAACTATAGTTGATATATTATCAAAATTTGTCGAAAACAATTGAGAATTTTCAATAATATGGTCGGCCCGGTCCGGGCCGGGCCATTTTTGAGAACCCCGTGCATCTAAAGTTGTCAGTTAGTATATCTTTCTGTTTAGGTATTCTACATATCATTTTCTCGCGATTACCTTAGTATATGTAGTATCCTTTCTAACGTTATTGATCGTAAAGTACAGAACGAAGGTTGGTTTACTCAAATGAATTTGAAATCAAAATCAAAAAACATAATTACTTTAATTTAACGCAGGGGTGAAGTTCGAAAGGGTGGGCCCACTAGCCAGAATCGGCTTTAGTTGGCCCGGGCTTCTCAAACTAACTACGGGCCAGTCCGTCAACACCAGGGCTGTGAATTGCGAAATAGACTAGGGACGGGCCTGCCGGCTTGAAGCCACAACGTAAACGAAAATGTGATCTGTTGTTGACCTTACAGTTGCATTTTCAGGCATATGCAAATCTACGAGATTCTCGAATAGATCTAATGTTGGCCATTACTGGAACTTCCATCATCCTGGTTGGCTCTTCTGCCTTCGTAATGATTACAATACGTTGGAATATATTCGCTTTCGGCGATGTGGTTGTGGCTCTAACCTATGCGATGCCAGGGTTAGTTAAACTATAAAATATATATAGTCTGTCTTCAAATCGAAGGCCTGTTTTCCGAAAAGCTGGTAATATTTAACATGCCACATAAAACGTGACGTTAATACTAAAATACAATGTGTTCATTTTAGGTTCTTGTCAATATTCAACACAATTTTGAACCTTTCTTTCCGGCAGGAGCTTCGGCAACAATTATTGTACCTGTTTGGAATGAGGTTACTTGTGTTTAAATCAATTTGATAAAACCCGTACAGTGAATCGAATTGACCATTCAACTACCGGGTTGGCAAAGATTTCTTTCAAACTTTTGACCTCGGTCTGGGCAACAATGGAGGAGTGTGTATCAGCTTCTATCACTTTCACATAGTCCACGAATAAATTGTTCGCAGGGGTATACGGTCAGTTTTGCAAAGGTGTGCGGTTACTAAGGGGTAATAGACTGAAAAGCAAAGTGATTTGCGCAATATTGTTTGCCTGCAATCGAATAATTCGTCGACAATATCAGTACAGTCTAAAACGACCGTGTGTCACTGCTGAGTGTTCAAAATTACACTATACTTTTTGTAAAATTTTGTAAACTATTAAAATGTGACGTCGCATTTTAGTAAACCGATAGTTTACCCTCTATTTTCAGAGACAGTGGTGTCGGTGGCTCTACAATCGTTGGAGGAAAGTCCGTCTGGGGTCAGAAATCGATGTTGTTCTCAAAGCGAACTGCGTCAATTGGACCAACATCAGACAGGAGTCCAACAACTTTTTAGATAATTTTTAGTTTATTATTTAACTGATCAGAACCGGCCTTCATCTAACCAAAACTGAGCTTTTCTCACATTTAGTATTTTCTAAGTTATTGCAAGTTGAAAGCTCTAGTTTTGGCTTAATTTTTTAACTTAAGTAGACTAGTATTTTACTTTTACTTTTGGATTTTTATAAGTTATTTGAATGTTTCTAAAACAAAAGAACTCATATCATATCATTCTCCTAAAAACACAAATAGCCATGTCTACTACAACACTTATTCACATTTCATTAAATTACAAAACGTCAAAATTGTTTACGGGTCTTTCGTTCTACTTTTATTGTATTTACTAAGTTACAAATATGTTATTCACGTGATAACTATTTAGTAAATAATATATAAGCAATAAAAATTACAAACACATCTTGAAATAGGATAAGGGTGGAGACCGCGGAAATTATGGAAAAGTTCGAAAAAGTAAATGCTCGAGCATAGCCTCAGTTTGCATAGGAGTACAGAAAACATGTCAGAAACGTAAAGCTTATTAAATTGTTGAAGTTGATTTACAATACAATGCAAATGATTCAATGAGTGATCGTTAATGATCAGCGATGTGCGGAACTCCACTTTTAAAATATTAGTTTTACTTTGCTTTGAACTCTTGCAAAAAGTGCGGAATGTTTAATACCGCACATCGCTGTTACTGATGGTAAGGCTGTTTACTTAGGTTAAGTTTAAAGAGACCTGCTTAAACTAATTAGAAAACAAATATAAAAACAATAATTTATTTGTAACAAAAGTCTAGTGCAAGAGCAAAACATTCAGTTGGAAACATGAAATTTAATGACTTCACTTTTTGTAAAGATACAACTAACATTATTGATTCCATTTCCTGTTTAACTTTTATTTTACAATTTTGAAAACATTTCAATTTGGTAAAATAATTGCGAAGTTGCTTTGCAGTTGTCTCCTCTATTTCAAAATATATCGTCCAACTTTGCGTAGGATCGAGCCCGTCTTTGAAGTATTTCTGAAATTGAACACAAAATATTTAAATATAACTGGTCAAACCAACCTCGAAGAATTTTCCTAGTTCCGAGAGAGTAGTTTTGTATGTGCCGGCAAACAATTCTCTGGGTACTCTTCTATCACAAAGGTTTGACAAAGAATCAAGGGATCTAAAACCTCCCGCATTCAACTGTAGAGCATCCAGTTCAAGTCCCTCGATGAGCTGAAAACTTGTTTTGGTTAGAAAATACATTTCCTTATTCTATATATATATATAATTCAATACAGATGTTCACTCTGAATTGAAATATAAACCGGGCTTTTTTACCGTATTCTCTCTAATGAATAACAAAAAAACTTGTGAGTATACCGTTTTTTGTAAATTAGCTTAATGGTGGCAAAAAATAAAGGACTCACTTTATCAGAACACTCAGCGACCTTATCTTGACAATCAAATATACGAAGTGACCGAAGAGGCAACTTTGTGAAAATACGTTTCATCAACATGAAATTGATTCTAAGAAGAGAATCTTGAATCTTCAGGCTAGATACATTTCTGAAATTAGGCAACGTTAGAACAATAAGATTGACTAAATTTCTTTTATATTTCAAATAATACACATAGTATATATACAAACATATTAGAAAAACGAACTTGCAACAATTTCCAAGAAGGAGCTCGCCCACATCATCAGAGAGAAATACCTCTTCCGATAAACTAACGTGAAATAGGCCAAGTTCTTTTATGCCACGTATCTGTAAAGACAACAATATTAAATTAAGTTCGCTTATTTTGTTTGGTTAGATGATACCTCGGATAATAGCCCAAAACAGTTTCAAAAACAGTTTCTGAACACTAGTTTCGTCTTATTGTTCGTTTCCGAGTGCAAAGAAACAAACACACTTTTGGAAAATAGTAGAGCAGAAGGTCCAACAAAGATTTAGAGTGATGCTCCAGGGAAACGTTGCTGGTATCATATGAGAAATTCGCAAGTACTTTATCGTCCAAAAGATTTATTCTGAAATTTTGAAAGTTTATAGGTTCAATAAAAATAATTATTTTTCCATCCTACTGGTTTGAAACATGCAAACTTTATGTAGGAAAAAGGTAATCTTCAATAATGGTGTTATGAGTAGGGTCAGACCTCTCATAGTGCCGGGTTTTGGAAAAAATTGGCGGCCCGGCCCGAAGCCCGACGGGCTCGGGCCTCTCGTGAGAGGTCTGATTAGGGGTTGGGATTTGGTAAACTGATTTTCAGATATGAGAAGAGTAGCATTTTTATGAGCGGGCTCCTACTCAGAATCTTAAGATTTCCTGTTTTCCTATTTACTTTTGTGACTTTTTATGATGGTCAAATATCTCGGATTTAAATAATAATACTTACTCAAATTTACGAATTTTATATTTATCCAGACCATATCTTCTAGCTACATCATCAACTTTTGAAGAAATTTTGCGAATTTTGGACAAATCCGCGGAACTGGAGTATTTGAAAACAGAAGCCAACATTTCATCAGGTAACGAAAGCAAATTCATTCTGGAATAGAAACGAATTTATTGAAAAATGTAAAGAATTTGAGTCAAATAAGAAAGTTAGAAAAATAATGTAAAGAATTGTCTGCAACACAACGTGAAAATACTAAATACGAATCGCTAGTCTTCCTTCATTAAGCGTTATGCGATTGCTCAGGGGTATATACTTTCGTACCTACTAAACCACGGTAGCAATCTTGCGCCGGACAGCTCGGCCCCCTTTTGCAAGAGCCTCTTATATGTGGTACCATTTGCAGTTACCCGCAGACGTCCTATTGGTTATGCAAAACTCGAATCAAAGCATGACAGTTCGTTTTTATCATAATTCGTCGCTACTTAAAGTTTGAAAAAAAGTTTTGATTCATGGGATTTTATTATAAAAAAGAAGAAAGCGACTAAAACTGCCTTCATTCTATTCGAAGAAAAGTTTATGAAAATTGAAAACTATACTTAATACAAGATGGTTGTTGAACAATTGATACGGTGTTATGAGCAATACATACATACAATTCAAATATATAGTTACCGAAAATACTTACGTAGAGTAATGTTTACTTATTGTGGCAAAACGAAAAATATGTTGCTGTCAGCAAATGGTAAACATATTCCGCTAGACGAGGTCTCTAATTTGTATTCAAGTGGATGATGTTATGTTACTATATATTAATGTTGCTAATATATTCAATAGTATGTTATTCTCTGTATGTTACACAATATTTCCGTACACTATTTTCTCTCAAATGACCAAATTATAACATTTTCTTAAGAATATTGGCTCTAAATCTCTTTTCATGGGGTGTAAGGTCCTACGAAGGTCTTCCAACTTGGTATTAAGTAGTTTTGTCAATTTTGCAAAGTAGAAAATACCATATCTGTGCAGGGTGGTTCATTGGATTTGGGTTTGGTTTTAGATAATATGAAACTAGGGTGTTTAGGTCTTTGTATATTCATAATACGGCAGGCATAGCACAAATAAGTCGAAGAAGTGAATCAATATGTGTTTTGGGGGCGTGGTCCGTGATGACCCCGGAGTGTGTTGGCATACTGCCAGCACTATATCCACAACCTAATTCAATTCGACATTAAATGTGCTCGTGACCCATATTTGTTGTTTTATAAAGTCAAAGAAGTATAACACTTTTTTGAATAAATAATACATTTGTATATATAGTACAATAATATATAAAAGTTGTTTTTGTTTGAATTATTTATATTATTTGTGAAATTAGCTGCTGTTATTCTTGGATGAAATATCACTTTCATGAACACTTATGGTTCCAGCTTATATTTACTTAATAACATTTATAATTAAGTTAAAAATTCAATTAATATTTAATTTTTACCAATATTATAGAATGAATGTACTCTCTCTACCCGATGAAATGTTGGCTTCTGTCTTGAAGTACAAAAGTTCTGAGAATTTGACAGAACTTCGCAAAATATCTTCAAAAATTGACTCAGTTGCTCGAAGATATGGTTTGGATAAGTTCAAAACATATAGTTTAACGTTAGTTGAAATAGTTTATAACTTTCTATACGGATAAAAAACTATTCATTTTTGTTAAATTTGATAATAAATGCAAACTATCTCTATTATTTCAGAATAACCTATCCCGAGAAAGAAGTAAGGCTGATTATGGATCTAGTCTTGAACGTTAGAAAAGAATTTACGCTGCCTCCTTCTACGGACCTTCTCGACGTTCTGAAGTATTACTTTTCTAAAGTAAGTAA
>JAQGAV010000347.1:0-35611 GCA_034691345.1 Phasmarhabditis papillosa
TTCATTTTAGCCGAGCTGGTTACCGGCCCGGCCTTCCTGGCCTAGAATTTCGAAAACTTGGCCGGACCGGGCCGGGCGGATAACCACCTCTGCATTTTAGAGTTAAATTAAAGCCTAGCAAGACTTGAAGACAACATAATTGGATATCAACTAGGCTAGAAACAAAGCTGTCACTCAAGACTCATTCTGTAAAGAACTTAGAATGTTTGCAATGATAACACTATTCTGTGTGAATAAAGAATCTAGTATTTTGAAATAAGGAATTGAACTTGTTTATCTTCCAAATGTCATCAATTCAGTTTTCAACATTTATGAATAAAAATTCTGTAAAGTTTCTTATTATTCAAAATAAAATATTTCTTAAATTGGCAAAAACATTCCGTCGAGCCGGATTCGAACCAGCGACCTAAGGATATCTGCTCACTCTACAGTCCTCCACTCTACCAACTGAGCTATCGACGGACATTTCCGTTGTTCAGAGAATGGTAGACTTGAAAACCTTCGCATGTGTTTGTCAGATTTCTTCGAAAGAAAGTAAATGTTTGTTATTGTGAGTAGTAAATTAATATAATAAGACTATAAAAGTGTCTGAAACAATTCTCACCCTAATCATATAGTCGGTTGACTAATCGCTTGCAAAGGGTTACGGTAGAAACTGCAAATTTATTAGTTTATTAGAGCAATTAGAGCAAATCAATGCTCCAATTGTTTAGACCTTTAGCTGCTAGCGATTAGTCCGCCGCTATAAGTTATTTCTAAAAAACACGTTTCTACTGTCAAAGCATTGAGCTAACTATTTGAAACTATTGAAGCAATAAAGGTAAGGTATATTTTTTTGAAACGCAAAGCTAAGGTCTCTCCAAAAAGCCAACTAATATCAATAACTCCGAAAATGTTGCTAGTTTTGCCTAATTTCCCTCTAATACCGTAAATAAACTAATCTTCCTGCTGTTGGTTTGCATCTTTTATATAATATATTATTATTACTTATTAGTTACTTCAATATTTTAGCGCATGAATAAAAAATGGATGATATATAAATGGGAGCTCTTAAGATACTAACAAGTAAAGTAAATAGTCTTTGGTAGATTATTATAGTCAAATTCAGAAGTAATAAGGCCGTATATGCTGCTTATTTCGTTATTTTTAACACTGCATCTGCTGCCATTCTACGCGCGCGATATCAGAAGAATGCAAACTTGCTTTAGTTCTGTCTTATTCAGACAAAATATTGCAACACTCCTGCTTATTAATACGACAGTATTACTTTTGAATCCGACTATGGATGTCTAGGAGTTAAAACTTTTTTATAAACATAGAAAGTTTGTCTGAATTTTCATGGGAACTATGATAAAGGAAGAACCAAATACAGTAAGATGCAATACGTCGTGTAGGAAATTCTAGTTCTGTCGAGCCCCGTTTTGCCAGTCCGGTGCAAGTATTTAGCGAAATTTTCTGCTTCAACTTTCTACGTGCACTTACTTGGCGAGCAGGTGCGGGTGAAAATATTTGTCTCAAGAAGTTATTTTTGTAATCTTGGATACTGTAGTAATTTAGTTCGGCATACATAGATGCAATAAATAGATTGGATTTTTCTGATATTTAAAATAAGAGTCCTCGTATTTGACCAATTTGTCCCAAGAGTACTTGCCTTAGGTGGTCCATGTTTATCAATTCTAAATTCTTCAAAAATCCATGTAAGTACTGACAGAAAAGGTGCAGACAAGTTGCAATTATAATCAAAGGGATTTTAGACACACAAGGACAATCAGATCCAGATAGGATCTTTCTTTCTGGTAACTGAATGTGTAGACTAACATTTTAAGTGGTCCTTCGCGGATTCAGCCTGGTTTGACCCCGGACGATTTTAGTGAAAGGAACGGTCTACTCAAAATTTTGTTGTTAATATTTTCGTTCTATATTATTCTGATTGAAAAGTTATGAAAAACTATATAAATATCAAAAAATTTGAAGAAAAACGAACGATTTTACAGCATTTAGACATTTGGGCATCGCAGGCATCGCTGTCTCGGGTTACTGTATTCCAGATATTTCAAAATTTGCTGAAAACCATACTTTATACGAATTTTGCTTCTATCTCGCGAGTACTGTTGTTTTCAGTCATCAAAATGGTAGACATGTTTTTAGTTTTTTGAATTTCCTTCTCGTTCTCGAGTTATAGGGAAAACCCGCCTTTTATGCAATGGGCACACGATGTCCGGACTCCGCCTCTACGCTGTACTAAACCCAGGGTGGCAGGATTTTCAAACGACCATAACTCGGCATAAAATGATCCTACAAAAATTCGATCTTCACGTTTCAGCTCAGTATTACTAGCTCAATCAATTTAAACATTAAAACAAAGATGACATTTTTGAGTAGAGTGTGCCTTTAAATGACTTTCCCAGAGGTTCGATGTTTAAAAAAAAATCTCTTCAGAAAAGTTCAGAAAAACTACAAAAACATCGATTACGGAATCCCAGAGCAGGTTATCTGCCCGGCCCGAGCAGGCTGGGCCGGATTAGCAGATTATACCGGACCGGCCCGGCCCGGCCTCACATCCAACATGTCAGGCCTGGCCGGCCGGGCAAGTAGTCAGCTCTGCGGAATCCTACTTCAAAGTTTTCAGTCTGGCATCATTTTAATGAGGACCAGCACTCTTCAAAGACCGAGCAACGCAATTAAGTCCGGATTATTATGTGGAAAATTAAAATTAAACTTCTTTCAGCAAACAAACCAAAAATAAAGCAATATATATTGAAACTTTTGTTTGTTTTCCTAAATTTCATGTTTACTTTTTGGGTTTCAATGTTGGGTTCAATAAGCATAGAAAGTAGTAGACTAGTGGGTGAAAATATACTTCAAATTGAAAAGAAACTTATATTTCGAAAAATACTCTAATTTAAGGGACTCATTTAAAAATAGTGATGAATTGCCGGAATATGACGAGTCTTTTGAACTATTCTTGTTTTTTCCATTAGGAATGAATGATCATTAAAAAATTGAATGACGACTAGAGGTCGCTTTTTGGAAATTAGAAGCCTGAGTATCATGAGGTTTCTCAACCGGATACCATCGTTCTTGAGATACTGTAAGATTTGAGCTAATTAAAGTTCAGAAAACTTCTTGTTGTTTGAGTCCAAAAGGTCTGCAATTAGCGGTGTTGTTAAAGGTTTCATAAATCGCTCGTTCTGCGGCAAAATTAAATTTCCATTATATGGTTCGACGCGCTATTTTTTGTTCGTTATCATAAAAATATAATTGTACTAGTTTTATTTTGTATCCTCTCCAGAAAAGACAAATACGCAATTGCGAAAGCCTATGTGTACCACCGCGCTTTACGGTCTTTTGTTTGTTATAGACTATAGCTTCAATATTTGCAGCTGAACGATGTAAATGCAATCCTTTACCAAACTACTGGTGAATAGCCAGGACTTTATTTAATTCAAATGTAAAAGTAGCCGAAACCCGAAGAAACATTAAAAATCACATGTTACTGTATACATGGTAGACTTAAATGTTGCGAATATCAACTTGAAAATGATGAAATTCCCAGAAGAAGCCATTTTGTTGTAGTTGAATGTTCAGATTTAAGCCCGTAAATAATTAAAACGAAACCTTAAAGTGGGCGGAGTCAGATGGATTGACATGGAACGAGAAACGGTCCAAAAAGCGACATTAGTCACTTTTTGAAGTTTGTAATAGATGACAAGCTTCTGTAATATGTATAAGGGAATACTAAATATGACGCTGAAAAGGTAGACAATTCAATATCAACCCCATTTGTGGTTTCGGAGGTTACAGAACCGCCCGTGTCGGGATAAAAATTTGCAGACCAGGCTTAGTTGTACATTGTTAGAATGCCAGTTTGATCGTTTATAAACATCGTCTTTAAAGTTGTTATTATTCTTTTCAAAAGGGCCATTTATTTATTGAAACATTATTATATATAGTATGTTTCAAACCTAGACTATATTGGTGTGGCCAAATTTTGCTTTCAAAAAGTTCCAAATTACACAATTTTCAAATTTCAAAAGGCAAATTTTGCAACACCGCGCCTCGTATGGGGCCGGCGCACTGTAGTCTATGATTTAAAATAGACTATATTATGGAGTCAACCGTTCCTGCTAATGTTTTGCTTGTGCTGGATACAATGGGTTAACAATATATAAAATATCTACAATAATGCAGTTATTAATAATATATAAAACAAAATATAATAAGTAACACGAGCAATTTTTGAAACCTTAAACAACACCGCTCACTGAAGTCTTTTTTTAATATCGGGATCGATACATTAGTATGATAGGCCCAAAACGTTCACACTATAAAACTTTCGTCTCTCAACCGAAATATCACAATCTAATTTAAATATTTTTACATAAAAACAACATAAAACTAATTTGTGGCAGTGTTCAGTCTATAAACACAAACCAGTGTTGGCCAAGCAATTAATAGGAGTACTAAAGTGCTTGAAGCCAATGAAACCGACCAGTTGGACCATGGATTTGGGAAAATTTGCAAGCAGTCGTTCTACAGAACATTATGTGATTTGGAATCATTTGGAAGTAATAATATGTTGCAAAAAGTAGGTCTTCAGTGCAATAGATATAGTCGGATTCAAAAGTAATACGGCCGTGTTAATAAAATGGGGTTTGCAGGAGTGTTACAATATTTTGTCTTAGTAAGGCAGAGCGAAAGCAAGTTTGCATTCTGCTGATATCGCGCGCGTAGAATGCAAGCAGGCGCTGTGTTAAAAATAACGAAATACGCAGCATAGCATACTTTTGAATCTGACTATATAAATGAATGGAAATTAGTGAATATATCTATCTATCTAAGCTATATAGTACCGCTTCTCTCCAGGATCCTGCTCTGGAAACATAGTTCTTGGTATAATTCATCGAAAAAAGACTGCAGTGAGCGGTGTTGTTTAAGGTTTCAAAAATCGCTCGTTCTGTGGCAAAATTAAACTTCCATTACATGGTTCCATGCGCAATTCTGTGATGGTTATCGAAAACTATCAAGTTTTATTCTGTATCATATCCAGAAAAAGACAAATACGCAATTGCGGAAGTCTATGTATACCACCACGCTATTAGGTCTTCTGTTTGTTATAGACTATACAGACTATATCTAGGACCACGAAACCGAGACTGTTCAAAATGAATATCAACTTTGTAAACTCAATTTAGCCTGCATATTCAAGAAAGGAAGCGGAACCTAAGCTGCTACTCGCTAAGGGCATGTTCCTATGAGTGGCGTACTCACAGAATAGAACGTAGAATACAAACTCAACAATTGAACCGTCCAATATGCTTTATTGACTCCGGCATGATGTTATATGCAACAAATTACTCTTACATCAACAACAAAAACATGTTAACCAGTTTGGCGAGGCTAACAAATAAAAGGAGAATGCATGAAATGAACTAAAGAGTTCAGATATTCTGCACAGAGCATTCGTGCAAGATAACAGAAGTATTTCTAATCTATGCACACTACAATATAAACAGAACAAACTATCTGCAGAACTCATACAGTTCTAATAATCCGTAAAGTAAATAGTGGAGAGCAAACAGCATAGGACAAGTTCATCGGACAAAATAATAAAAATATCGTTTTAAGTCTATACTCCAGCACAAATGGTCAAATCAAGTGAAGAAGGCTACCCAATTGTTATTTTCCAATTCCTAATCAGTTAAGAACGGTAGCAAATAAACTGTGTAGTCTATAACAAACAAAAGACCACAGAGCGCGGTGGTATACATAGGCTCCCGCAATTGCGTATTTGTCTTTTTCTGGATATGATACAAAATAAAACTAGTACTGTAATAATTTTTCTGACAACAAACCAAAAATTGCGCATGGAACCATATAACGGAAGTTTAGTTTTGCCACATAACGAGCGATTTTGGTAACCTTAAACAACACCGCTCACTGCAGTCTTTTTCTGTTATGGACTATAGTAGTCGTCTTGTGAAACTGACTCAGCCGACCTTCCTGGCCAATTATGACCGATTCTTGGATAAAAAGTTCTTCTTCCTTCCAGTTTTAGGATCTTGCAGAAAAAGCCTTGAAAACAGGCCTACCCCGGCCCGGCCGGGCCGGTTTAACAGCTCTGCTGTAGCCAATAAACTGTAACAATATGCAAATTTTGAGTTCATCACCACTCCGCTTCAAGAACTGCTCCATCTTTTGCGGAAGTTCTGGCGCAACTTCCAAAATTAGCTAATTGTAAGCTTTAGTATTCCATAAACATAGACACTGAGTGCAGAAAAAGGTGAAGCCTCAAAGATTCTAATGTTGACTGCGAGAAACTTTTTAACAAAAAATTTAAGCCGGAAGTTTACGACCAAAATTATATTACGTAACGCGGCGTCATTGCCAAAAGAGGCTTCTCCAAAGCCGGGGGTGACTATATTCATATGTCTAAGTATAAGGAAGTTTAAAAAGATTCTAAAATATAATAACAACGTGGCATTATTATGCGGCCCCGCCTCGATGAGATACATATTCTTAATAAATAATGATTAATGCTATACCCGGAGGGTGGAACACAGCCAATTTTATAGATAATTAGGTTTAAAAGAGATGAAAATACCCAGAATGCAGTGATTTTTTCGAGAACATATTTGGAAGCTTGTTGCGATTCTATGTGGTATAATTAACCATATATGTTTTATAAGGATGGTAGAGTAACGTTTGAATAGAGAGTAAAGTTATTATTGGGTTTGTGAAGGAACGCAACTTAGTGAAAGGAATTACGCATCTTGACAAGAGTCAGCTACGTTCTTAACCAGAGGTGGTTATCGGTAGTTTTCGAAATTCCAGGCCGGGCTGGGCAGGAAGGTCAAGCTGGGCAAGGAAGGACGGGCCGTGCCGGGTTATAACCCCTACCTGTGCTCTACGCCGGGCCGGTAACCAGCTTTGTGTATGCCCAGAGGTGCTTATCCGGCCAGCCCGGCCCGGCCCTGACTGGGTTTCAAAACTTCAGGCGAGGCCGGGCCTACAGCTTAAAGATTCGATGAGCAAATTCTGAAAAAGATCAAAATATTCAATCCAAACCGATCCCTGCGAGACTACCGACATTATACAGTATAAAAAGCTAAAATGTTCTTAGCATCTTAATAGATCAGGAAAGCAACAAAAACCCATGTTCGTAGTCCTATGAGTATCCTTTTTAGACTAAACTGACTGATATTTGAATCTTTATGGGGCTCGGCGCAGACTCATTTAAATTCATAGATGCGACTCTCCCATGCACCTTTTTCTGAAATTCAAATGCTTCGCAATGCGACCAGGAAATGCCTTGTGGAATGAACTTTTTAGGAGCGGAAAAAGTTCCGATGAAATTCTCACGGCCTCATATTCATCCTATGATCAATAATCTGAAAGTAAACGAGAACTTTCAAAGAACTAGAACTCTTATATAATCCATAACAAAAAAAGACGGCAGTAAGCGGTGTTATTTAAGGTTTCAAAAATCGCTCGTTCTTTGGCAAAATTAAACTTTCATTATGGGGTTCGATGCGCAATTTTTGTTTGTGGTCAGAAAAACATTACTGTACTAGTTTTATTTTGTATCATATCCAGAAAAAATACAAATACGCAATTGCAGAAGCCTATGTATACCACCGCGCTCTGAGGTGTTTTGTTTGTTATAGACTATATCATAATCTTAGAACAAAAAGATGTCTAAATAAAATGTTTCACAGATGCTTTGGAAAGTCTACTTTTTGAGAGGCTGAGAGGTTGACTTTGCACCGCCCATCTTACACGCCATGGTGCAATTTAATTGGTGTTAATTAATTAACACAAAATAACATAGTTTGAACTGAGTTGTAGTCAAATGCAACAATTGGTAAGAATTTCCAAGGCGCTGCATAACCGTTCAGTTAATTTGTTATGATCGGACTTTCTCAAAGGACTGCTTTAAAGGGCAACCAGGGCAGTCCTAATTCGAACTATTAATTCAACTGTTTTCCGCCAGTCCTCTCAAGGCGGAAAACAGTTGAATTAATAGTTCGAATTAGTGTCGAGATTCGAGTAGAAATTACGTGGAATCGTCCTGAGTCGTTTGAACAAAGTCCGATTGCTTGGTGGATATGCAGGGAGGGCGAAATTGAAATGAAACTGGCTCGGTATGGGGCTGCAAAATTGAGAAACGGACCGGACGGTCGACATTTTTCAGCTCTGCTATTAGTCCGACCGGCGAAATACATACACCGGATTAGGATAGTGGAACCAAGTAGTTTCAAACAGAGCCAAAACAAAATATATGGTCTGCGTCAAGAGCAAGGTTTTCAGTTTTGTATCCTGGGGTGCCGCGGCGTTTAAAAATGATTGGTGATTAGGACCATGTTCTTAAAAGGTACATTAGTTTTAATCTAACATCGCTTCTCTACAGCACACTTCGCTGGAAATATATTTCTTGATACAGACTATAGATGTAACACCTCTAGCACTATCATTAATCTAGCTTAACAGCCGTGGGTGGCATTGCTATAAATGAGCGTGATGATACCCTCACATAGCATCTTATTTAAGACTCAATTAAAACTAGCTGAGAATACTAGAATAGGAAGTGTTATAAATGTGTACTATTATGCATACTAATAGGAACTTCCATAGACATGCATATATGAATAATATCGAGATTTTTTAGCTAACTTTGGAAAAAGAAAGGAAACTTTGTTCAAATATTGATCTTAGGTCATATGTTGGGCGACTTTTTCCCGGACCTTTTCTCCAAACCGAGGTCAAAACGGACATCTAAGTTTTACATATTGTATTCTACTGATAATATGATAATGATTATAATATCAGGAATCTAATAAATATGAAGACTCTACTAGAGATGGGCAGCTTGGCTGGGCAAAGTGAGCGCAGGGATGGGTTTAGGCTGTACTGGGCTGGGACTGGGCTGGATTCGATCCAGCCCAAAATGCCCATCTCTAGGCTCTACGTAATATTGCTAGGTTTCCTATTACACTTTGCAGGACAAGTTTATATTCTGCAGATTATTACTGTAATAACATCATTTTCTAACAGAAACTACTATTTCTCACGATGTCGGCTACAAAACTCGTTGAAATAGTATATAAGCAAAGCAAAAACTAAGTTTCCAGTGGTTGGTGGGATTCTTTTTAAATCTGAAGAAGCCTTAGATTGGAAAAATCCAGTGGTAAATACGAAAAAAGTCTAAATCTGAACCTTCTTAAAATAAACAGAGAATTCTTCAAAATAAAATGTTAATCAGATGATTCCTGTCACTCAAAATAGCGGTGTTGCCGTTGAAAACAATGTGAATAAAAGTTGCTGAGCTGCTGAAAGGTTCATAGTTCATGGTGGGTCTATGATTTTGCTGAATTATGTTTCAGTTAGGGCTGGGAAAAGGCCGGTCCGTTTCTCCAATTTTCGGCCCCGGGCAGACTTTTTAGGAAATAGGCCCGGGGCCGAAAATTTAAGAAACGGGCCGGGCTTTTTCCAGCCCTGACTGTCACAGAAAGGTACAAGTTGCCCGAGCACAAGAGAGGGTATAGTCTGAAGGTTTGGTTGGGGTAATTTAGAGAATAAGGCTTTATCAGTATTATAGTCAGTGGACTAATCGCTTGCAAGAGGTTACGGTAAGAACTGCAAATGTTTTCGAGCTTAATAGAGTGATGATTACAGCAAATTTAGAGCAAATATTTGCTGTATTTTTAATTTATTAGACCTTTAACTGCAAGCGATTAGTCCGCCGACTACAATTACCTGAAGAAATAACTCATCAATATTGAAGAGTTTCAAAATCCAAACTTGTGCACACGTTTCTGTTCTTCAAATATAGTGGGATTCAAGATGAATACTGGAGAGTTACTTACGTATTTTAAGGAAATTTCAACACTCCATTATTACTCTCGATCCAGACTACATTTCATTATACGTGGAAAACCCGTATAATTTATTAGTTATTATTATAAAGACTGCATAGTTAATGATATGAACTAAAGAGCAGCCGAACCAGGAAATTTGAATAGAAAACGGCGTCTGCCAAAAGCCAAAAACCACAACTATAATTCATATATAGTCGGATTCAAAAGTAATAAGGCCGTGGTAATAAGCAGGAGTGTTGCAATATTTTGTCTGAGTAAGGCAGAACTGAAGTAACTTTGCAACCTGCTGATACCTCGCGCGTAGAATGCAAGCAGGCGCAGTGTTAAAAATGACGAAATACGCAGAATACACGGCCTTATTACTTTTGAATCTGACTATAATATATTTGATATAGCGAATACACTGAATAATAATTGAATAATAATTGGATAACCGATGACTGGCAATGCATTTTTTGACTTTTCTGCTTCTTAGTCTAACCAAAGGGATCCCAAGAGAATAGCTGTCTGACAACTGCTCTTCAAATAGAATGGGCTTTATTCTTAAAGAATATATCTATAGTCGAATTCAAGAGTAATATGGCCGCGTTAATAAAATTGGGGTTGCCGGGGTGTTTTAATCTTTTGTCTGAGTAAGGCATTGCCAAAGCAAGTTTGCAGTCTGCTGATATTGCGCGCGTAGAATGGCAGCAGGCGCAGTGTTAAAAATGACGATTACGCAGCATACACGGCCTTTTTACTTTTGAATCTGACTATAGTATATCTAACTGTTTGTACTAGCTAGTTTTTGTCGTTCACGGAAAATTAGTGAAAGAATAAAGTTGAGCAATGTAAATGAACGGATTGTCCAAGTAAAAGTATTTCATTTTTCTTCTAATTTAATAAATTGAAAATCAAGTATGTTGAGATCGTTGAGCTTCTTTATCACATTGTAAACTTCTTGCATCTTTCTTTCGTCGCTGGGTATTCCTTGTCAATTCGTTGTAGAAACGGGTTGAAGGCCCTAAAGAGATTCGATGTTTATATTTTGCCTTATATAGTCGGATTCAAAAGTTAACACGGTCATGTTAATAAGCATGATTGTTGCAATATTTTTCTGATTAAGGCAGAGCGAAAGCAAGTTTGCAATCGGCTGATATCGCGCGCGTAGAATGCAAGCAGGCGCAGTGTTAGAAATGACGAAATACTCAGCTTACACGATGGTATTTCTTTTGAAACTGACTATAGTTATATGGTACATTTCACCCAAAGACGGAATGTTAGAAAACAGCTGTCTCCGCCAAAGAATCAGGGTTGAATAACCGAAACCTGCGCAAGAATACTACTATTACTCTGATACGAGCGAATCAGAAAAAGTGACACTATAAAAAAGGCTAATTTTACTCGATCTTCCTATAGTCTACGAATAAATTTCATGTAGTTTAAAGGTCTATTTATTATAAGGCGAGCGCACAATTATATCGGTTGCTTGTACACTTTCTTTCCGCGCTCCTTCTAAATTTACACAGTACTCCTCTGCAAACGATTCATCCGTCGACTATAGTAAGAGTGCTTAACAAGTTTTTTTATATAAAAATTCACTAACTTTGATTTTAATTTCTGTTGATGGTTCTTCACTGCTACATCTAGACTTGTCATTTGTCGCTTAACGCCTCTGTGGACATTAAATAGATGTGAGGCCAAGTAGAAGGAATAGTTGGCTCGACATAGCTCGTAGATCTATAATACCAGTTTATTTTCCGGTTAACATCATTATCAGGTTGGGAAAAGGCCGGCCTATTTCTTAAATTTTTGGCCCTGGACAAGCCAGGCCCGGGCCCATTTCCCAAAATGGCGGCCCCGGCCCGGCCCGGCCGTCCCGTCAAATTCCCAGCACTAATCATTATTATCTTTTAAAACCTAGTTTGTCTATTCTACGAAACGTATATTTTGTCCGTCTTGTTCTGCCTTACATGGAAGAAAATGACCCACTTTTAAAATTCTATCATCAAGCATGATGCGGTCTATATATAGTCTATAACAAAGAAAAGAACTTATGCGCGGTGGTATACATAGGCTTCCGCAATTGCGTATTTGTCGTTTTCTGGTTATGATACAAGATAAAACTATTACAATAATATTTTTCTGAAAACAAACAGAAAATTGCGCATCGAACCATATAGTGGAAGTTAAATTTTGCCACAGAACGAGCGATTTTTGAAACCATAAACAACACCGCTCACTGCAGTCATTTTTTATTATGGCCTATACAACTGGAAATCTCTCACCAATGCCTGTTGATCTCTTATTCTTGTTGGAATGAACTCTTCGCTCATTGGTGCAGAAGAGTGCATTATCACTTGGGGTTCCCAAGAAGGACCTCTGCAATAACCCTTGATATATTAAATTTCTATATTTCAGTTGTGTGACAAATTTTTAATCTAGGTTCTAAACTATCAGCTCGTTAACTGATTCAAAATCCTAAGGTATTGTCCCCATTTATGGTTTTTTGCTGATGATCAATATTTAATTAAAATGAAGCAATTGTAAGACGTAGTACCAGTTTTTCACATAAGAAATTCAAACTGTTTTTAGTTTCGGCTTACTTATACGGTATCTCCCACATAGTCACATTTGGATACTTCTTTGATAGTCTAAACCAGTGCCATAAGGCCTCTATAGTGTGTCCTGCAGGGAAGATCTTGTGATGGAATTCGAAAGCTCTAAAGGAATGTTTGTATAATCAATTGCGATACCTAGACGTGTTGCAAAAATTGTCTTAACAATATTTGAAAATTGAGCAATTAAGAACATTTTTGAATGCAAAATTTGCAACACCGCGCATTCTATGAGACCGGCGCAATGTAGTCTAGGTTTTGAAACAGACTACAGAAAATATAGCTCTCGCAAACGACATCAGAGAGTAATTTTTCGATTGCTCGAACAAATTTTCATATAGACTTGGGCATTTAACACTTGTGTTTTTACAGTCATTTCTCACTCTTTTGCATCAATCCTTTTCTTTAGTTCAATATGGTTCATTGGGACTTTCTTTATCTTATTCTCCAGTTCAAACCTCCTAAAATAATACTATTCAATCTTTATAAACTCGCTTCTTACCTGATAACAACTAGCTTTTTCGTATCATTCCTCAAATATTTGTTGATAATAGTCTTGGCTTGAAGAGCAAACTTCTCACTGAAATGGTTCTAATTTGCTGTTATAGCCTATATAACTTATAGGATTCAAGTTTCAACCATTTGTCATGGTAGAAGCTTCACAAAGTAGGAGAGTTTCATAAAATTATAAGAAGAGCTGAGATTTGTACACTATTTGGCACAATACTACAGTACCCCAAAACTCAAAATCTTAATATAATTGGAATGCAAACACAGATTATTAAACAATTATTTGGTGGCCTTTCGACGAAAAAGCTTTGCTGAACTTATCTTAAACTGCATGCTAGTACAATACCGCCACTAATTTATGTCACATTTAGCAAAAACGGTAATTAACGGCGTTTTTTGTCGTTTTTGCGAAATGTGACATAAATTAGTTGCGGTATTGTAATCAATGACTAATATATTAAACTTCTAACTAACCTAAATATCATCTCGACATCTGATATAATTTGAAAATGACTAGGCGCGCCCTTTCTTGCAATATTCCTCACTACATTGATGGGATAGATTCCAAATGGAATTGAAGTTTGCGAAGCGAATTTGTTGACTGAAAATGTAAAACTAATTTTCAAGAACATTCTAGAATTCTTAATACATTCCAATAGCAACAAAGCTCCAGCTATTATCAAAATTAAATAATTGCAGTCAGTAACATATTTTACTATCTCAAAAAATCTACAAATAATTATAATTTCACTTACAAATTGGCCAACTAACAGGCTTATTACAATTTAAACAGTCTAGTTTATTTCGGGGGCATGGTGGCCCAGTGTTTAGAAGCTTCGCCTCATAAGCCAGAGGTCGATGGTTTGAATCCCCCCGAAGAAGAATTCTTTCCAATTTGTTCTGATTCGCCGCCTCCACTCCCTGGGTGCTGTGCTATGAACTCGAAATTACTATGGTTCCCTCATCTCACTTCTTCGCTCCCAATATATGTGATCTCGTGTTCCGTAAAAACAAATAGGCAAACTCAAAAACTTTAAACTTCTGACAACTTGCTCTTTTTGTCCATTTTGTCGCCCGAAATCTATCGCCACAGGGCTACCCGTGTAAATTAGAGACAAAACATGGAATCTGAATCAAATCTGTCTGTCTTGCCTACTATATCAGCCCTCTATTATGACCCGTTATGACAATTTTGGGACCCAAATGAATGAGTGTAAACTTCTCATTTTCTTACTGTATTTACTGTTTATTGCTGTGCAGTTTGGCGCCCGCACAGTCATTTGTCCGCAACTTCCTTGTAACGCAGTCATTCGGTAAACAACGTGCAGTGACACCTGTAATCTGTAGCTGACGTTCCAACACTAATAATTAGTTTCCAAATAACATTGATTGCGAACAAAACAAGGAAGTAAAAAGAATAGAAGAAGGAAGTAGAATTATTGCTTTTATTGAATGATTTTGACCAACGTGGATTGACCAGGGGCGGATTGGCCCAGTGGATAGAAGCTTTGCCTCATAAACTCCAGGTCGATGGTTCGAATCCGCCCCGAAGAAAGAATTCTTGCAAAATTTCTGATTTGCCGCCTCCGCTCCCCAGGTGCTGTGCACTGGAGTCCTGGCTCCCTAATGGTCCCTTCGTCTCACTTTATCCTCCAAATATCTGTGATCTCGTGTTTCGTAAAGTATGAATAAACAATCTTGTTTTTTTAAACGTTTTTTTAGTAAATACCTTTTCCGCGAACTTCTTGTCACATGCGTGAACATCAAGGAAGAACTGTACTGCGTTTAGTGAGTACCGATCGATGTATAAGGCTAGCGATATTGGACCGTCCCAGTTGGCAACCTAGAAATAGGTTGTCAGTAAACCTCGAAGATTGTAATTTACAATAAGATGATCGTTGATGGCAAGCGTAAGCTGCGTATTTCGTTATTCTACGCGCGCATTCGACGCGCGCGATATCAGCAGATTGCAAAATTTTTAACACTCCTGCAAACCAGATTTTATTAACACGGCAGTATTACTTTTGAACTCGACTATATAGATTTTTCTATGAGAAAAATAAACCTTAGGTTGTTGATATAGTAGTTACTTTTTTAATAAAATTGCCACTTACAGTCAATTAAACTCAGGATTGCAGCAAATAACACCGCGCCTTTTCTTTAAAAGTACATTCATTTTTATATAACACCGCGCCTGTTCTTTAAAAGTACACTCCTCTTTATATAACACCGCTTCTCCTGCCGACTATAAAAAACAGACCTGTTCCATAACTTCTTTTATATATATTGAAGTTGTATGAGAGCATAGCGTTATCGGCTCCAACCCATCTTCTTTGAAAAGACCACGTCCTTTTGTGACATTATAAGCAACACAATAGTCAGTTCCATAGGATTCAAACTCGATTGATTGATTTCCGGAAGATACTTTCGGTTTGACTTCTAGCTTTCTTAAGGTTCTAGGACTGGATATTATTGGACTGAAGGTTTTAGCTTCATCAGTTTGTAGCTTGGCTGGGGGAGCGCTGAAAATAAACTTACAGTCTAGAGTTACAGGGAATGAACAAATGTTCCAAAAAAGCTTTTGTTCCAAAAAATTCACTTTCTTTTAATTTAAGCTGTTATTCCCCCTTTACTTAATGAATGAAAAAAGAGAGCCTTTTTATTGTTAGCTTTTCGATTAGAGCAGCGGCCTATCAATCAGAGAGGATCTGAGGCTGTGGGTACGAGTCCCCATAGCAGCAGAAGGCTTGGGAAACCAGCAACATATTTATCTCATTTTTTCATGCACCCGAAGACTGAATGTTAGAAATGAGCCATCTCTCCTCAAAAAATTTCGGCATAAATGACTGATACCCTGCGTAGAAGAAATTTAACCGTATTGTGTAATATGTGTGACTACAGGAAATAAATAACTTCGAAATACTTTGCCAACTTAGATTTACTTAAGCTATTAAAATGATTAACCTAACGATTCAGTTTACCATTTAGTTAAAGCAAATAGTTAAAATATAAGTTAGAAAAACGAAGCAGAAATTTATTGAAAATTGACTTAATAAACAAACCTTCTGCTGCTAAAGAATAAAGCAATATTAACAATAACTAAAAGAGCAATAATAGTAACTCTAGTCAGATATCTAGGTAACATTAATCGATTCGCTCGTCACCCATCTGATACCACAGATATTTTGAAACCCCGCAATCCAACCCCGGATAAGTAGGATTAAAAATGGTGGCGTCGCACTAATAGCCAAACACAGACGAAGTGTCGAAAAATGTCAAAAAGCATTTTATATTTTGGTGTTGCATTTTGTTGGAAAACATTTTGTTGGTTGTCTGGCTTAGACGAGTCTTTTGAGCTGGAAAAACTCCTGTCTTTACTAAAAAACATGATTCTTAAGCAAAATTTATCCTGATGATTAGTTAAGGCGGAAATAAAGACTGTAGGACAATGGTGAATGCAATATATATCACGAAGTTTATTCGCAAAATGAAAAAAGAACTGTAATAAGGTTCCGAATACCGTGGTGGCTCTAAGGGGCTTTACAGATCAAAGTTATTCAATCAAATCTCATTGCACGAAACCTGGCGTATTTTTTTAAGTATCTATATACTATTTATATACCATTCATAAGAGCTTGCAAAAACAAATTCATTCACTGGTTTTTATAAACGAACAACTTCATTATGCTAAAAGTGGCACAGTTCTGTATTTCATTTGCACTCTTTGGCGCACCGTGCCTAATTTTTGGCCAAAGCATCAAAATTGGTAGCTTGAAGTCAAGCAGAACCAGTGAATATATGACGGAGCGTTCTGGCCTTCTATCAATTCGCCAAAGTTCTATTTGCTTGCATCAGTGGATCCAGAGCGTTTTAGGCCTATGTCCCTCTGGGCCAAATCCGGCTTGGAACGGGAGAGGAACCGAACCCACAGCTACTCATCCTCACGGATTTGTATACCGACTTACTATTCATTAGGCTATAGAGCCCCACCTTTCATTATGGAGAATTGTTCATCAACACTAGTAAATACATATATGGCATTCCCAAGAATCACCTTTCCTAACTGAAGAAACCTCCTAGCAGGATTCCGTTTAAACCCTAAGCCCGGGCTCAAGCAAAAACGTGCCCAAACGCCCAATTCTACCTCCCACGGAATCTTCCCAATTGAATGCTATCGATAACTTTTCACTATCTGAAATCTACAAACTTTTGAACAGAACTGTTTATAAGCTTGACGATAACCCATGCCTTTTTCTATAAACTACTATCTTCACGAGTATTCAATGACATCTCATAACATAAAAGTGATCGTATTTCCCTGCACAGCTCATTTTGCTACAATCTGCTCACTATCATTGGTGATGTCTCCATATTCCCCGATTAACTATAATTTTCCTAAGAGGCGACTTGCGTATAGAATTCCGCTTGCCGTCTTGTTAACGCTGCAACTCTTTTCTTCACTGTTATTAACTGCATTTGCTCTTAAGGCTTTCTATGATTTGCTAGAGAAACCATTCATCTCCATGGAATATAAGCTTCCAAGTCTGTAAGTTAAGAAATAGAAGAAATAAGAAATAAAAACTTAAAAGTTTAAATAGTTTGTTTATTCGTTTTACGAAACACGAGATCACAGATATTTGGAGTGAAGAAGTGCGATGAGGGTACCATAGGAAGTGGGACTTCATAGCACAGCACCCTCAGGGAGTGGATGCAAGAATGCGGAATTTTTGTTTGTTGCCGGAAAAATATGATTGTACTAGCTTATTTTTGTATAATATTCCGGAAAAAGACAAATACACAATTGCGGAGGCCTGTGTATACTACCTCGATCTGAGGTCTTTTGTTTGTTATATACAATATCAAGTTTTTAAACAACGTAGCAATCTACTGACAGTTGTATATATACAATTTTTTTTCTATATATTTATATTCAGCTACAAACTTGGTCTTGGAGGAGTTTCCGAAATTTTCTGGATCATCACCAGCTGTCTGTCTCTTTCTGTTGTGGCCTGTAGCAGCAAATATGTCTTGCTACCTCACTTGATCTTCTCGGTTAGTTAATTATATAGTTTTCTTTTAATTATTGTGGGCTAAAATGATTTTAATGACTCAAAACTACGGCATTCGGGTGATAGAAGTAAAATTCGGGACATACCTACGGTTTTCAGCAACTTTTTGTTATATGAGATATAGTAACCAGAGATAGCAATGCCAGCGATGCCCAAAATTCAAAATGCTCTGAAATTGTTCGTGTTTCTTCAAATTGTTTGCTATTAATATAATTTTTCATAAATATTCAATCTGAATAATTTAAAACAAAAATATTGACAACAAAATCAAACTCCTAAAAAACAATTGGAATCCATACAGTAACGTACAGTAAGTTATTTCCTGTATTCGCACATATCACAATAACTGGAGATTCCTTCGGCGCAGGGTTTCAGCCATTCATTCCGGAATCTTTGGAGTAAAGACGGCTCCTTTCTAACATTTCGGGTGCACGCAACATCGGATAATTAAGATGCTGGTTTTTCAAGCCTTCTGCAGCTGCGGGAAGTCGAACGCACATGCGTGCGGAGACTTCTGTGTTCTCGGGGATTCTACCCATCGACCTCCAGCTTATGAAACAAAGCTACTAACCAGCGATCCATCTCGCACCGTGTTCGATAACAAGTCAATACGTTTCCTTAGTTACCACTTGATAAAGAGTCTCTAAGATTGTTTATTCATATTTTACGAAACACGAGATCACAGATATTTGGAGGATGAAGTGAGACGAAGGGACCATAGGGAGCGAGGACTCCATTGCACAGAACCTGGGGAGCGGAGGCGGCAGATCAGAAATTTGCAAGAATTATTTCTTTGGGGCGGCAGACAGATTAAGATCAAAGGCAAATTTCTTAACTTTTTATTCAAGCAGGTTTTATTACGGATAGAGAAATGAATAGCAGAGCGGGTGGAACTATTAAGTTCCAAAAATGGGTTCAAAGACTCATTTCGAGAATCCCGGAACCTGAAAACCTTTTCAAATTGGTATCACATTTCAAAAAAATCTCCAATTTTCTGGTAAAACTAGTTTTTAAACCACTTCCCCAGTTTTACCATGCACCTTAGTTAGTCACCTTTTGCACCGGTTGTCTGGAATCTCTTCTAAAACACTCTCTCATATAAGCGGCCGGCTGTATTGACGAAACATGTGATTCATTGAACTGCTGCACAACATTGCATCATTTTTGTTTCTTTATTTATTTGAACGAAGTTAGTTGTTAATATTATATATATATTACTATATTATAAGGTACAAAATGTTTTATTGTAATTTATATTATTCTATTTTATATTTGCGCAAATGCACTCGTTTCATCAATATTTGTGCAATCTTATATAGTCGGCGGACAAATCGCTTGAAGTTAAAGGTCTAACAAATCAAAATTGGAGCACAC
Source organism: Phasmarhabditis papillosa (assembly GCA_034691345.1). Taxonomy (NCBI): domain Eukaryota; kingdom Metazoa; phylum Nematoda; class Chromadorea; order Rhabditida; family Rhabditidae; genus Pellioditis; species Pellioditis papillosa. Next base: position 19,429 of record JAQGAV010000347.1, read on the forward strand.
ATTTGCACTAAATTCGCTCTAAGCACTCTAATAAGCTTTAAATAATTTGCAGTTCATACCGTTACCTTTTGCAAGCGATTAATTCACCAACCGTACCCTGTTTTGTTTCTATGAGGGCCGGAGAGAGCAGAATTCTACACTCGTTGAGTTTCTATTGAGCATTCTGGTTCTGTTCGTTAGATTTGCCTACTGAGTTGAAATGTTTTGTTGTTTATTTAGAACATTCCACATAATAAAGCTTGAAATATATAATAGTTTTCAGATTACTAAGTCTATATTGGAATTGCAAAAAGCTCCATATAATCTGGTACATTACGAATTTTAAAAATCTGCTTTTAGTATTCACAACTCTGAAGTATTAGGCCTAGTAAGTTGTCAGTAACAACATGTTTTTAGATGCTGTTTATTATTAAAGTATATATTTGAAACATAATGCTTCGTTTAGAAATAATGGATGATTCAATTGCTGATGAAATGTTGACTATAGTTAGAAAACCAAGAAAACTAATTAGTCTTGACAACTTATTACAGGTATATCAATTTTTATTTGGCTAAAACGTAAACAATAACAGGGGTAAATATGCGGGCCGGCCTGGGCCGTACTTTTGCGAAGAGAGGGCCGGCCCTCACTTTCGAACCCGATTAATAATGCTCCAAATTTTCTAAAATGTTCTTTTTTTTAATTGGAAATTGGGAAAAAATTCTACTATTTCGCATTAGTGGGGCCCCGTAGGGCCGACCCGGGGGGCGAACTTTTGATAGGAACTTGCCACCCCTGGACTATAGTATCAGATCTTACCACGGTGCTGGTGTGGGAATACAAAGCGCGGCTCAAATTGGTACCTTGGTTCTCACCCCTACGACCGTTTAATAGGGCGGGGAAATCCAGCGGCGGAGTAACACGGGTTTTCTTCCATGAAATAATCAGAATTTCAACTTTTTTCTTGATTAAAAATAATTCAACGCTTAGAATAATGCAACAAAGGGGTACTCCCAATTAGCAACCTAGTGCCATTTCAAATCCCTAAATTTAGGTTATAAAGAATCCAGCGGCCTACGAATCTCAAGGAATTGAACGGCATGACATGGAAAGGGTTCGGTAAGTCAGATAAAAAAATATCTAAATTCTTTTATCTCAAAAAGAATATCAAACAGATCGCCAAGATGGTGTCATTGATGAGAAAATACGGATCCCATCGGGGCGGGCCGGACCTGTGGCCGTAGTACAGAAACGCCCCTATGAGTGCCAGTTTTCAGCCTGCGCGGGTAACAATTCTCAACTGCTCGTGCAGCCAAAAATTACCCGGGCGTTTGTATACTATGGCTACTGGGTCTGGGCTCGTCATGGTGGTGAGCCCGATTAACATGCGGAGATGCCCAATCTGTTGTGCAGGGATGTAGTATATGTAACATTTAGCAATGTAACGGTTAGGAAACAAATCGCAAAGAGCAATAACATTGTTTCAGTTTTAAATATCGTGGTGAGGGTAGGAAACGCTGCGCTTTTATGATTCGATATCGCCTGGAAGGATCCTCGAAGAGTGCAACAATAGCTAAAACTGATTGTCAAAGAAATGATCTTTATCTTTTGAGCATCTTATTCTTAAAAATGGTGAGTATTCTTTGAATATTTTTATAAAAATATATAAATCTGGGTTAACAGTTAAAACACTTTAACTTTAAATCTTTAATGTTTGTTCTTTGGTCTGCAGCCCAACTTTTTAAATCCTTAAAATCAGCTTGTTCTAGTGCCGGCAAATTGGAGAACTTGAATGGTGTAATATAGAGTTAACAGAAGAATTTTATGAAATGCTCAAGACTATTTCCGATGAAATCACAATTAAGTAAGCCAACCAGTAGTTACGAAGATATAGTCAACGGATGAATCGTTTGCAGGAGTGTACGGTAGAATTTAGAAGGAGCGCGGAAATCCAAATATAATGCACAAGGAACCGATATAATTGTGCACTCGTAGTATAACAAATGGACCTTTAGCTGCAAGCGACTATAGTGGTCATCAGGTGTGGGTCAGGCGGGCCCCGGCACAACACAATATTCTAGGGTTGGCCCCGCCGGTACTTTTGCCGTCCCTGGTTGTCATCGACGGGAAAATATAAGAATAGGAATCTTGAGAATTTGACAGATAGATGTACCAGTCATAAGAAAACTTGCAGAACTGTAAAAAGTGCATTTTCTATCTGGGATTTTGGAACGTATTAAAAAAGCTATCTATTTCCTGTAATAGCACATGTCACACAATAACTGTAGATTTCTTCGGCGCAGGGTTTCGGCCATTGATTCCGAAAACTTCTGAGAAGAGACGGCTCCTTTCTAACATTCAATCTTTAAGAGCACGAAAACGGATTCCGGAAAAATCGAGCAGAAAAGTTATAGGGTAAGGCCCCGAGCACCCCTGTTTAGCACATCGTTTTTGAAACTGGGCGAACACTTCAACAAATTTATTACAATAAAAGTTACAGATATATAGACTATGATTGAGGTTTTCGTGGACTATTGTCATTGGGGTTAGCAGTGATTCTCTTCAAGAAATAATAAAAAATGAAAGTTCATTCTTTAAGTCAATGCAAATCAATGGAGATTCTGTATGTGGACAGACTCCTCTCACCAATGAGGTTTGTTACTTCAAAATTTAAATTTGTAGTTTCTACTATCGAAAAAGTAAAATCAATTTAATTTAAAATAAACTCACTTAGTTAGCTGATAAAACCTTTTACATTCAATATTAATAATGGAATGTTACTTGGGCACAAATAGGGTTTTGACACCGCGCCTAGATGCAAATTGCTTACATCTCAGGTGCAAACGGTGAGAAGGCGCAACGAGTTTTATACTTTATTATTATTCTAGGCTCTAACTGTATCAGATGTGACTAATTATATAGTTTAGGCCCTCGCAGCCATGCTTGCAAATATGTTCAATCTTAACCCCGACCATCTTCTTTATGATGAGGAGATGGTTGAACAAGTCAGTCCGCTGAACGATAAGCTGTTAAGATCAATACTCGCGACTGGGAACGTGCCACAAGGTTTCAACCTCGAGTTATATACATCAATGTTTACTGCCGAAGGAATTAACAACTTTATTCAGGTTTGCAAGCATTCAAGTTCAAGAAAATGAGGCAAAACATATCTAGATTTTGCATTGGTTCACTTTACCACAGAACTTTCAAGCAAAAGGTCGGCCCGGACTTTTCTGGGTCGAGCTTTTCAATGGTTTTAAAAGAAGTTTGTAAATTCAAAATCTAGTCTGTTGACAGTTTGATTTAACTGCCGTAAACTTTGTGCTCGAATCTGTTTGATTACTCTATACTAATTCCGTAAACTTTAAAAAGTGTTTCTGGAAAGTCATGTTCTTTTCATAAAACTTCATAAAGATGTGGACGGTTGGTCAGAATTAACTTTAACACCTTTAACAATGGTAACTTTTTCAATTTAGGCTCTCGGTTCATGCCGTGGTTTTCATGTCAATCCATACTATCATTTGGGCACAATTCATGAAGATAACCTATATGACGTAGAAATATTGATAGCGCATTACAAGGCAAAACATAAGGTTAGGAGTGGAATTGGCAGCAATATGGAGTGCATAACAACTCCTTTGAATACTGATCTGACACATTGGAAAGTCGCAATTTGGGTAAGTTGCATAGATTCATTCAGAAGGCCGTGTTAAAAAAATTTAAAAGCTTATTTCGAGGCATTGTTCCCTTCTAAGTTTGTACGCAACTTTCTCATAAAATGCGCAGATGTCACGGCATTTTTACTCTTGTTTACAAGTATTCTATTTCCTGTATTCGCTCATATCATACAATAACTGTAGATTTCTCCGGCGCAGGATTTCGGCCATTCATTCCGGAATCTTCTAAGCAGAGACGGCTCCTTTCCAACATTCAATCTTCGGGGGCACGAAACATGGGATAAATAAGCTGTTGGTTTCCCAGGATTTTTGCAGCTACGGGGAGTCTAACCCACAGCCTCAGATCCTCGCAGACCGCTGCTCTAACCACTAGGTTCAAGCACCCGCTTACACAATACCATAAACAGTTAATGAATTATAAATTATGGGTCTCCTGGTGGGGGGGAGGTTCTATTTTAGAGTAACAAAGGTGTAAGGACTCGATTTTTAGTCTTTTCCATCCTAAGTCAAAGATGGATCAATCGCCATGAACCAATCAAAGCGTAAGCTATTCAAAAATTATAATGTTTTCAACAAAAAAAAGAGTTGTGGAGAATCGAATATCTATCACCGAAAGGATATTCATAATTGAAGTGCTTCAGAAACGAAGTTCTTCAACCATGTGTCGTATTATCTTTCTCATTGTGAAGCAGAAGGAAAAAAGGAAAAATAGTGAGTTCAAAATTTCTCGAAAGCTATGTTAGTTAGGGAAAGGATCCAATTTCCTGCCCGGGCCCACCGATACGGCTTGCCCGGGGACCACTCCTCCAAAATTCGACCGAGTCATAGGCCCGCCACCGAAATTGCCACCACTGATTGTTGTGAGGGCTCCGCAAATTCACGGCCAACCGCAGTAGTATTCGAAAGCCAAATGCTAAGTTGCGGCTCAATTTTATATCATTTTTTGAGAATTTTTCGAAATTATGAAAAATTAGGCCAAAATAGCTTCATCCGTGTTATTTACTATACACATAGTGCACGGTTAAAGGTAATTGAAAGAAAAAAGTGCTTATATTGCTATATTTAATTGATTTTTCACTTGTAAAAACTATATATTTGAACTTCCCGCGAAAGTCTGCTGCCACCCGTAATTGGCCTTGCGGAGCCCCAGGGCTGGGAATTTGACGGGACAGGGCCGAAAATTTGAGAAACGGGCCGGCCCGGCTGACCTTTTCCCAGCTCTGCGGAGCCGTGACTGAAGGCGCTCCAAATTGAAATTTTAATATTCCGTAAACTAGGATTTGTAGATATGATACTTTTCAATAATTTTTAAAACAAGTCAATCTTTGGGTATGGAAACTCTTTGGAATAGTTTTTTGTTTGGCTCTTTCCGTAAACTTGCTTCATTTTTAGTGGTGAACAAAGACGCATATGCACATGTGGAACCGTGGAGGGGATATTGGTAGTTTCTTTCTTAATAAAGCACTAGTTCATATCGTTAATAAACTTTTATTAATAAATTGTTATGTTATTATATAAAATGAATAGAAAATGTAGGTTGTGAAGCCTTTTCTTCCAAGATACATACAGTTTTATTTAACTCCGCATCCCTTCCGGATACTAAGCTGAAAACCTAGCTCTTGCTATAGACTATATATAGTCAGCGCCTATATATAGTTTAAGAGTAATCCCAAGAGTAGTATTGGCGAATTCAATGCTCGTCTGAGCCCCTTTTGCGAGCACCGCGCCAGCATCTGGCGGCTACTCTCCGTTCAATATTATACTTTGCAAGAACGCGCGTGCCATTTGCCTGTAGTGCGGTTTTAAAAATCCTATAAATACGCAAGCGACACTATATTATTACTCTCGGGGCTGACTATACTAAAAGAAGATAAATTTTCATGATAATTATCATCTGGAGATGTTGTCACACTATGATTCCATTTATCATTTAACCCTCAATTTCTTTCACCATATTTTGTATATTCCGGCTTCTTCAATCTTCCACGTATTCCATATAAACACTACAAATCTGTAGAAGCGCCAAAAATCCCAGTTTAACATTTAATAATAATCCGGAGTACTCAAACCCAACACTGTAATCCTATCTTGGAAATAGGATTTCTATAATTTTGTAGTGATTCCTTGTTATGAGTCAGATATGGGTGAAAAACCGTTTGTATGAAGGGGTTGTAGCTTGTTTTGGTGAACCAGTGGCGGTAGTATAGAAACGCCCGGGTGGGTGCCGAGCAGTTTTTAGCATGTCCGAGTAACAATCCACAACTGCTCGGGCAGCTAAGAACTGCCCCGGCATCTACCCGGTTGTTAATAGTCTACGGTCACAGGCCTACATAAACTGTTTTTACTTGAATACTGTCAACAAATAGTTTTGCTAAGAGGTTCCGGGTACCGTGGAGGAACGCTAATTTTCAGCTTAAACATCGAAATTGATAGTTTAAAGATAGGTGAAACAAATTTAAGAAACATTTTATTAAGGTTTATTAATACATTTTTACATCACAACATTAATGCAAAGAATACCCATAGTCTTTGTGGCTTGGTACAGTTATATCTAGATTCAATATAAAACTACTAACTTTAATCCTAAACTATAACCAAAAACCACAAACCCGTTTGTTAAAAGTTTTGTAAAGTGCTTTAAATTGGCATTTTTGTTTGTAAAAATTTGGCAAAGTGACACGAATTTGATAAAACGAGAGGGTTCAATATATACAAAAATGAGATACAACGCAAGACTAGGAATTATAAGCTGTTATTTGAGTTCAGCACAGATAAAATCTTGACTACAGTAACCAAGATCGTGATAGGACTAGAATTTTAGCTCTCTCTTAAAAAACAAACACAGATTCCGTTTTACATCTAAGAATCATCTTATAAAATATCACAGATAAAATGTTAGCTTCTGTAACCCAATATTCGCAGGAGACCGACTACTTCTTACTCTTGAGTATCATCTTTCGGAATGCCGATCGGAAGTCTCTGCTGAATGCCGCATACAGAATCGGATTCACAGCCGAGTTTGAATAGCCGAGCCAGAAAGCGATAGTGAAGAAAAGGGTAGGAACACATTCACCCAGTCGACAGATGTCATAGGCCTGAAGAAACATAAATATAAATATTACATATATATAATATTTTATAGGAATACACAATTCAATTGATTCTATTCTATATGTGAACCGTTTAAATTATTTGGTTTACAATGGGGACCGCGGGTGAGCAGGTCCACCAGAGACTGAATAAGTTAATCCACATACATATTTTTGAGTTATTAAAGTCTTTTTTATTAGTCAATCCAGGGCTGGACATTAAATGGCTAGGCCTGTGGCCGTAGTATAGAAACACTCGGGTGGGTGCCCGGGTAGTCCACAACTTCCCGAGCACCTACCCGGGCGTTTCTATAATACGGCCACTGGGCCGACTCTTTCCAATCTCGGGTCTAATAAGAAATACGTCCGAGTTTTTTTTTAAATTTTACCTGCAGGGTGTATATGAGAGTAAAGGGGAACCAGCAGATAACAAATGCTGCCACTACAATTCCAGTGGTACGGGCAACGCGGATCTCAGTTCGCATTGAGATGCGGGAAAAACGAAAGCGGTCGCTGAAAATAAACAATTTACGAAGAACTTGCCAGTGTTTTCTGGAAAATGAGCTGATTATCGCTAAATTACTGAATTTGCTTTAATGGTAAGTTACCAATGACCTAACCTGACTCTAAACTATCAAAATCCAACAGAATATTCAAATCCTTGGCTTACTTACCCCGCTAACGAACTGATGAACTGTGGTTTCCTTGGTCCCGAATGTCCACCTCCACCACTTATCATAGACACTACCATCACATGGGAAAAGAAGGATTTGATCGTATGAGCGCCCTTTTCTTCTTCACATTCTTTTTCTGAAATTAGAAATTTTCATCGAATCAACGAGACCTTTCTTTAAGATTGATACTGTTGCTTTCCATTAACAAACTTCCAAAAAACAAAGTCTGTATAACGATTTGGAAGTGAAATAAGCATTCGTTTCAGAGCTGGTTACCGGCCCGGTCAGAAATGTTGAAACTCAGGCCGGGTCGGGCCGGGCCCTCCGGATAACCACCTCTGATTCCTTTACTTAATTTAACTAACCAGGAGGTGACTCTGGCGGTATAAGCGAAGAGCTCTCGCACTGATGAGCGTGAGAATCAGAAGATGGTAGCTTCGGCGATGCTGCGCATGACATTGGAATCTGAAAGAAATATGTTATCAATTCATTTAGTTTTGTATATAATCCAAGAAGGAAACTGTTTACTAACTTTGCGTACTAACTATTTTTTTCCATTTTTAGACTAAAGTAAGCTTTATCTGTATAGTCGGATTCAACACGAATAACGGAGTGTAGAGATTAATCTACAAGCCAACAGCAATTGCGTACAAGCAGTTTTGGCTTGAAAATTATTTTCTACATTCCGTTATTCGTTTTGAATACGACTATAGCTCCGTAACAAAATATAGTCTACGGTAAAAAATTCGTTGATTTATATATCTAAAAATACCTTCTTCGGTTCCTTTTCCGTCGACTGTCGTCCTCTATGTATTCTCATAGATACTCCATTGACAACATTCATACACTTTGATCGGTTCTTCACAACTACTGTGTGAAAGATTGAGACGTTAAGGACAATCTGGAAATTGATTATAGCAAATTTGTTTTTGGTTTTTTCGAGTTTTGATACATTGTTTTTGTACCAAATTCGTAACCTTTCCAATCAACTTTCTCAGAAAATACTTCAATAATAGGATTGAGTACGAAAATTTGCATAATTTTTCATGTTTGGATCATTTATAGTTGAAATTTCATGAATTGGTTAAGAAGGAAATACGGTCATGAGCTTATGGGCCAAACGGAATTATTGTTCACTAGGAACCATTCAAGTAATGTGTTACGTCATTTCTTTTATCTTTCATTATGAATCAAAACTAGAATCAATTATATTTTTGTGAAGTTTGAATAAATCCGTTGAACTAACCATGATCACTGCAGGTAAAATAAAGCTAGCGGTAGCTGAGAATAGTATATACATACTAGGCAGTTCCATTGGGGAACATGTGTCCTTAGGTGAACCATCTAGGGTCTCTAGCACAAAGAGACACATGGCTAGTAGTAAAGACAACAACCATACACCACCAATCATAAGACGGATTACTCTGGAACATTTATAATATATTTTAAAGTATAGGATAGTTATTAAGATATTATAGTCGGATTCAAAAGTATTACGGCCGTGTTAATAAAATTGGGTTGCGGGAGTATCCGATTATTTTGTCTGAGTAAGGCAGAGCGAAAGCAATGTTGCAATCTGCTGATACCGCGAGCGTAGAATGCAAGAAAGCGCTTTGTTAAAAATAACGAAATACCCTGCATTTCCGGCCTTATTACTTTTAAATCTGACAATAGCTAATTACTAAACTTATGCAGGTTTTTGTATTCTAAAAACATTCGAGTTATTACTTCAAAAAGCCAATTTTTGTAAAAACTTTTGCCTCATTTGGTACCACCCAGTTTTCTACAGAACAGTCAAAAACATTAAAACTGAAGCATATGCAGTTGCCCTCGAAATACTTCCGTTTTCGCCAGATACCTTTTGTTCCCCTCAGTATATTTTCCTCTATTGTCCATGGAACATTTCGAACTTGAGAACCCTCATTTCGATAAAGTTTAGATTTGGCTAGTTAAATTCTTTGTTGCGATTGCATGTTGTTCGTGCTATCCCTTGAGATTTCATTATCGCCTTAGAAGGGGCGTTCGCCTCTATTTTTCACATCAACCACTGATTTCATTGAGATGGGAGGGATAGTTTGGAGAATTACTACTTTTACTTAAAAGTTAGACATGATAAGTTTTAAAACCTGAACATTAATGGACTTTGGTAGCGATGATTGTAGAATTCAAACGAAAGTTGGCTTATTTTGCTTGAATAAAAGTATATTAAAAGTTTCACGGTCTGTTGCAACAGGTAACATCGCGGTATATAAAAATGAATGTAATTTTGGAAAAACATTTCAATCAATAGGTATAACTTTACAGATGGCCTTCATGAAACTGCACTGGAAAATTAGCTTGCGAAACAGACTACATAAAAATTCTGTTAACTTAAAACAAAACAGTTGTATCTAAACAGTTGTATACTGCTCACCTGGTTGACGATATACTCGGATACTTAATGGGCTGCCGTACTGCCATATATCGATCAAAACTGATCGCTAGCAGATTGTATATAGAGGCTGTTGACAACCAGACATCCAAAGAAAGCCATAGCCGGCATCCTAAGTCACCGAATAACCAAGCAGAACGTTCTTCCTGAAGTTATTTCACAATTAGATGACTGTTCAGGTACTTTGTAAGATGTTGTAAATCTTTTTTTGTGGGTTGACCATATAGGAATAAGTAGTTTCATTGTTAAAGCGGATCTTTTAAACCGAAACTAATCATTTTCCAATCAAAGTTAGGAAGAATTTTTTGAGGATATATGTCCCCAGTATTCCTGCTTGTTTGTTTGTTCCTAGATTTGGAAGTTTGTTTGCATCTTCAGAATTTGAAGTGCTTTTTGTTTTTCGCAAGGAAAAAGCCTGAGGAATCTAAAATAATGAAAATATCCTAATAAACTATGTGTAGTCCGTTTCAAAACCTAAACTGCAAACTTGCCGCGATGACGGGCTTCCCCTTCAAAAGTGTAATTTTACTCGGCAAAATTGCTGTTTCCCTTATAAAGTCTGTTATAGCGGTATGTTAGCAATAAACGGCGCTTGCAGTTTATATTTTAAAACAAACTATATTTGAAATGTTTCCCCCACTATAGTTATTCCCAAAAACTTAAATGTTTGATTTTCCCCGCAATTTTCTTTGTTGGGGGTGCCGGCGCGTTTTAAACAATTAAGTATTGAAAGTTTAATGATCAGAAATCGTTTGGTTCGTACATACAATAAAGAACTACTCAAGCATTTCGAAATTTCACACTTAATAACTTTTGAATTGAACGTTTTTATAGTTGAACTATGATTTTCAAGTCTACGTTTAGAAACATTCGGTTTTGTTAAAAATGATAAATGACTTCAGTCTCAAGTTCGTTGATGCAGAAATATGTTTAAAATAAGAGAATGATCTTTAAAATTTAGATTGTGGCTTGAAATCTAGGGACAAGTTTTTAATGAAATAACATTTCTACTGATCCAGAGGCTTTTGTCTTGAAACCCACAGTGTGAGTTAAGAGAGTACTAGAATGGTCTAAGTCAAAAAAAAAGTTGTGGAATGGAATACACCCTCCGAATCCACCCTGGCTCCCTTCTGAGAAAGGCCCAGTGGTATTCTGTAATCTCTTGTATTCTTGTTATCCAACCCTTTATAAGGGGCGGATTTTACTAATAAATGGTTCACTCCTATTCTTAATACTGGACTGAACTATAAAACTAAAACCATTTAAAATTTCGCAACATCTCAGCACTCACCAAGAGCTGGTTACCGGCCCGGCCCGGCCTGAAATTTTGAAACCCAGGCCGGGCCGGCAGGATCAGCACACCCGGTCAGGCTTTCGAAAGAACTCTTATTATTTTCAAGGGCTTCATTTCAAAAAGGTTCACAACTAACCTGTATAATAGCAAATGGGAGTATGGCAGTTCCCATCAGCAAGTCACTTATAGTCAGTGACAGTACCAAGAAGTTAGTAGAAGAATGTAGAGAATCTTGTGTTATTAATAAATATAGTACAAGAATATTACCGCATACTACGATTAGGTTAACTATCCCCATACATAAACATATTAGATCCATTCTGAAATAAAAAGTAAACTACTAAAATATTAAGTACCGGTAAAATTTAAGACAGATAAAGAAAGAGACATTTTACAAAACTAAGGAGATAACTTGGGTAAACGTGTTAAAATTTAACAAAATTTATATAGTCGGATTCAAAAGTAATACGGCCGTGTAAACTGCGTATTTTGTTATTTTTAACACTGCGCCTGCTCGCATTCTACTGGCGCCATATCAGCAGATTGCAAACTTGCTTTCTCTCTTTCTTACTCAGACAAAATATAGCAACACTCCTACTTATTAATACGGCCTCATTACTTTTGAATCTGACTATACAATGCGGTAGTCTGTGTAACATCAAAATAAAGGTGGGGGGGGGGGGGGGGGCTTAACTAGTAAATTTAAGCCAAGAAAGAAGAGAGAGTATGTCGATTATGGGCTTATGTTAGGTTAGTTATGATGTATTAGAAGATTAAGTAAATAGAGTACTAAGCAATACATAAGAAAACACACCTTTAAATACAAGAACCACAAACATTAGATAAAGTTTATGAAAAAGATGGTTCGAAAAACTGCATGCAAAGAAACATAATCAAAAGAATACCAAACTACTCATTGAAGATTTTGGGATGATGGATTTGAGAGCGATGTATTAATGGTCATGCCATATAAGAATGTGGAAGGGATTGCTATGTAGATTGGAAATTCTGAAAACCCTCTTGTGGTACAAACTATAGTCCGTTTCAAAAAAAAAAACAGACTACACGCGCTTGAGCAGATGTCCCGCAGTGGTGTAAAATTTTGCCTTCAAAAGTTCTCTCGCCCGAAGGGAAGTAATTTTCCAGAGAATTTTAAGGCAACAATTAACACCAATGCGGGATAACTACTCACAGCGCGGGCAGTATAGGTTTTGAAACGGACTATATAAGAGTGAGTTTGGCTTCGGTACCAATAGACCGCTAACTAACTGGAAGTATTAGTTACTAACCTTTGGTTTATTTTAATAGGGTTTGCGTAGGAGTCTAACCATGATAACATGAAACGAAACAAATATTTACTAGTAGAAAATAAACATCAACAGTTGTTTGGTGCCGAATAAAGAAATATATGTAGGAAAATCTTTACTTTTTTATATGCTGCATTCAATGAAACAACAATAAACTGACCCTTCTCATAGACAGTATTTATGACATTCTTGTTTCTTTTTAGAAATGTTTCAACTAAAAAAGTGTTTAATCCATGATCTTTCGAAAACTAGAACTATCGTATAAAGTTGCATGACTGCGCACAATTCTTTAGTTCTAAGGCCTTAAAATATTAACACTCTCACTCTTGAATGAAAGATAGGGCGCATTTGTCTTAAGCAAAGTCTTTCAAAAGATCGTGAGAATTACGTTTGATAGAGACACTATTATAGAAAAGTTTTATTATGCAAGTAGTGCGTGAAAAGCTTGCAAAGTGCAAGAATAGCTACAGTCAGCGCCAAGAGTGATGATGTAGTGAAAAAATTCAACGCTCGTCTGACCCCCTTTTGCGAGCACCGCGCCAGCATCTGGCGGCCACTCTATGTTTAATATTGTACTTTGCAAGTACGCGCGTGCTATTTGCCTGCAGGTGCGGTGTTAAAAATCCTATAAATACGTCAGTGACGGTTCATCATACTTTTGGCGCTCACTATATAACTCATTCCAAGAAATACGAAATGCGTTTTGATAGTCTTGCGGTGTAAAATAAGAGTGGTTGAAACAACACCTGCCTATTTACAACTTTTATTTGACAAAATATTATAACCCAGGTACTTCCATTTTATGCTCGGGTTCGGGTTTAGGGATTCAAGAAAAGAAAGTAAGCTTTGTAGTTGTTTCGCAACAAATCTTCGGATTCAATCCTGTAAAACTGGTTCAATGAAATATGCTTTGTCGATCTACGATGAATAGCAAATTAAACCAGTGCATACTAGGAATTTGCAAAATGAAATACTGAATATTCAGTTCAATGATTCATTAGTAGCGTTTATAGGAGCAAAGTTTAGCCCTAAACAGCGATACAAAGAAGTTTATTTGGAATTTGCAGTTACTGAGAAATTCAGTTAGAAAATATGGAAAAACTGTGCTTAGCGAATATATATTATAATTATCTTTTAAGGCTGGTTCGTAATCAAATTGGAACATTTTAAAATTTGCGAAACAATTTATTATGAATGGAAAGACATAGTGCATTTAACATCAAATGTTGCAGACCCAACTTGACATTCGATTATACAAGGTCAAGTATGTATAGTGCATCATCGGTGGGAATTTCACGGGCCGGCCGGGCCGAAAATTTCAGAAACCGGCCGACCCCCCCGGTCCGGGACGGCCTTTTTCCAACCCTGAAGTGCATCTGGAAATAGTTAAATAACAATGAATATATAGTCTAGGGCAAGAGCTAGGTTTCCAGCGCAGTATTCTAGAGAAGAAGGGGTAGTTAGATAAATGTACTTTTATATAAAGGACTACCTAATCCACTGATTTCTACTCGTTTTTATATAATACCACTGCTCCCGTGATTACTTAGCTGGAAACATAGCAGTTACAACAAACTATAATCCGTATGAACTATAGCTTCAAAATGTACTAAATAACTTCTAAAAACTTAAAATGATCCAAAACGGTTGTTGCAAAATAAAAAGCGCTGTTTTTAACAAGTAGTCTCACTGAAAATTGCCTCTAAACCATGTAAACTAATGTGCTTGAAAGTACCGAATTGCTGATTCAAGGGCGGCTTTAAGGCAACGCGTCAAATCTTCGGCTAAGTTTTAATCCGGTAGGAGTAATAGGCTAAACTGGAGGATTTACAAGAAATAGACTAAAATAGCTTGTCATAAGCGATTTTAGACACGTCAGTTTGGAGAGTTTTATAGTAAAAACCCAAAAATATGACATTTAATATTGTTTTTTGGGGATTTGTCAATATCAAAGCCTAGGTGAAGATTAGAACGTTCAGTGCGTGGGTTCTTTGAGGTTTGATGAATGGAAAACTGTTTATAGACGGACTACTTGCTTGCACGTAAAGGACTGCATATGTTGTGCTGGAGCGCTAATCGTCTTCGGTTTCAATCTATTACCCATTACTTTCCGCGCTCCTTAGCAAAACTGACCGTATACCCCTGCAAGCAATACATCCGTCGATTATAGTAACGTTTGAGACTAAAGCCTTTCTTAAAAAGTATGTAAGTATATAAAGATTGCGTTGACACTTTTTAGTTCAAAAGTTTTCAAAATACATTTTCCACATCTTTGTCGAGATTTCTCGAATTATAATGTTTCAAAATCTGATTAGAGCAAATTTGAAACTTGTTTATATTGAATAACTGCATTAAAGAGAGATACATTGAATTATATTAATATTCGGCTGAATAGAGTGTATGAGTAAGGGAATAACAGGTTGTATAGCTAGGCTCAGCCGTTGTTCAAAAGCGGGTATTTGTATTTATGCTCCAGGCCTACTAATTATGACTCGGCAGCAACAACCCCCCCCCCCCCCAAGTTTCATATTAAAACAGGGAAAAAAGCAAACAAATTTGAATTATTACCAAAGTTTTAAACATATAGTCTATATATAGAATATATTGCTATATATAAGTTTGTTCTATCAAAGTATAGTAATCGCTTGCAGTTAAAGGTCTAATAAAGTAAAGATAGAGCATATCTTTGCACAAAATTTGCTCTAATTACTCTAATAAGCTCTAACAAATTTTTGTACCGTAACCTCAAGATTAGTCAGTCGTCTATATAAAGGGTGTAGGATTTTTGTAAGTGAGGTATTTTGTAAAACAACGATTTCAGAGACACGACAAACCGTTACATATCTGTTGGAAGTCGAAAACATGTGAAATATAGAAAAAAATGCATATTTATAATAAATAAGAGTAAATGAATAAAGGGTGTTGAATATAGAAATATTGAAATAAACTAATGTATAAGATAGACCTAATTTGTTTCGTTTCGTCTAGTGATCCTATAAGAAATTAGTTCCGATCAGTGCCCTAGAGAAAGCGTTCGTTTTGAATTTGACTATAAAAGACATATAAACCAATTCACCTGAAAATTATTCACTTTTCTTTAAGAAGAACACTAAAATCCATCTTCGCCACTCTAATTTATGCACAAAATTGGCTTAATAAAGTCAAAATGAACTCAAAAAGTTGAAAATCAGCGTACCCGCGTGGAGTGGCTATTACGTAATAAGTACATGGTGCTTATTTTTTAGCCTAGACTAAGCCGGTACACGTCCGTTCGTTCTTTTTACTTGTACTCAGACTGGGGCTTAGGACAAGATGAGATGAATGTAGAGATTCATATTTGAAAAGAGGAAAATATTGTTAACTTCAGCAACTTCCAGACAGAGGGAGATGAAATAACATTCAAAAAAGTTTTCAAGATTTTAATTTTGGGCTAAAAACCTCCTCCATTGCGACTTGAACATTGTGAGACGAAAAAGTTGAAGCGCCTTTGAAATAAAGAAAAGTGTTCCACTTGGCACAAAGCTCCGCCCTTTTTAGAATAAGAAGAACAATGAAATGAGGTTAAATTAATGGTTTCGAACAACTTTTGGAACTTCTTCATGTAAAATAAAGACGACAATAATGGTCGTAGGCCTTTCCAAACGTATCATTATTACCGGTCCCGTGGTGTAGCGGTTAGCACTCAGGACTCTGAATCCTGCGACGGGAGTTCAAATCTCCCCGGGACCTAT
>JAQGAV010000348.1:0-35563 GCA_034691345.1 Phasmarhabditis papillosa
GGGGTCAACTGTATTTTAGGGAAGGGAAAAGCTAAGAGTGCTAATCCGGCCGGGCACGGCTCGTTCACTAAAAGCTCCAACCACATCGGGTCTTACACAGAAATTTCTCAACAAGATCGAGCCTGACGCGACGAAAAATAGGGCCCGAAGCCATTAACCAGCCGATATTACGTTATTTAATGTGAGACAAAGGAGCTTTAGGAAGCAGGAACTTATTAGTCAATCGCCTAGGTGCGGAGGAATATCTTTCCTGAGATTCAAACCATCGACCTCTAGCTTATGCGACAAAGCTTTTAGCAACGGGCCGCCATGTTCCTTCAGATCGAACTATATACATTTTGTTTATTTCAGAGTGCTGTAGACATAGTCTGGTACAGTAATGTAATAGTTCTACCTATAATTGCATTTATTGGACTTACTTGTAATCTGCTTAACATACTCATCTTAACTAGCAACAGAGGAGCCAGGAGGATGCCTAGCTGGTAAGATTATGGAACAATTGAGAATCCCAAACTATAGTCTGCATCAAGAAAAAGGTTTCCAGCGCAGTAACCTAGAGAGGAGCAGTGTCCTCGATTAAAAGGAATACATTTGTAAAGAAAAGGCTCTCATCCACCGGTTTGTCATTCATTTTTTTAACACAGCTACAGTTCTATTCAAGAATAACAATGGAGTGTCAAAAAATAATCTCGTGGAAAATGGCCCTGAAAGTTTTGGAAAACCGAAAAAATACGCAAAATTTCCTTAAAATACGCAAGTAACACTCCATTATTCATCTTGAATCAGACTATACACCCAGGATACTACGCTGGAACTCTTCCACTTGCCACAGTCTAAATCATAAATCTTAAGAATATAGATCGTCCAGTTCTATTTGATTGTCAGCAGACGATCAGGAAATAAAAACTTTCAAAATACATTAGTGCTAATCTAGTTTATGGCTTGTTAACTAGAACAAATAGTATCCCAAATTTTGAATGTGATATTGTATTACTGTAACGATTTCCTTTCAGGACCCTTCTATTCGCATTGGCCGTCTGTGACTGTGTCTTTCTTGTATTTGCAGTGTTAGATGTGACTCCTATGAGTATAACTACAATTGCATTTCATAGATATTTTAATAGAATATATTATCATTCTGTTCTTTATATTAGGACTATTGCATCTACTTTCTACAAGACCAGTGTGCTGTAAGTTATCTTCCAAAAAGCGCTAACTCTAGATCTATTGTGAAATCTTATGGAGCCTTAAATACTGATCCTTCCAAGCAACCCCATGATTTGGAAGTCTTTCATGGAACGACGGAACGTTGTTGCTCTATAGTCGGCGGGCAAACGATATGCAAGTTAAAGCTCTAAGTGCTCAATTTAAAATGCGCAAAATAGTTAAATTAACTAATATAATCCAATTGTTTTAGAAAAATAAGTTAGATGTGGTGTTCCACATTGCATCGTTGACTAGTCCGCGTTTTCGCGCGTCATTTCTCGGACGCGCTCCAATAAGATGTGCAGTTCGTACCGTATACCCTTGCATATGCCTTGGCCGCCGACTATATAAACGTTTCATTCAAATACAAGTCTTCGAGTTAAGGAATAATCCAGAGCGAGGTTCCCGATCGAACGTTTTTAAAAATATTTGTTAATAAGAGGACAACTATTTTCCGTCTTTCAGAGTAGTGGTTGCTTTTAATGTAGAACGTTTTATCTGTGTTATCTATCCGTTAAAGGCACATAGTGTCTGTACAGGAAGAACATCAAGAATGGCCATTTATACATGGTTAGTTTAAATTAATTTAAAATAAAAGATATTATAAATGAAATAGTTTATTTCACTATCCCAACCAGAATCCAGAGCCAAGCCTATCTTCTACTTATGTTCTGTTTTCAGTTTCATGATTGCCCTACTGTGTTCCCTTCAGTGGCCTCTCTGCTATGATATTCATCCTTGTTATGATGCTTCCACAGATTCGGAGTACTTTTTAGTTCTGTTGAAGGAGAATGATGCTCTTAGGGTATGTATTCTAATGAAACATTAGTCAGCTTAGACTTAGAAAACTTAAACTTAAGCTATAGTTAGCGCCAAGAGCAATGATGGAGTGTAAAGAATTCAACGCTCTTCTGAGCCCCTTTTGCGAGCTCCGCGCCAGCATCTGGCGGCTACTCTACGTTCAATATTCTACTTTGCAAGTACGCGCGTGCAATTTGTCTGCAGATGCGGTTTTAAAAATCCTAAAAATACGCAGGTGACACTCCGTTATTACTCTCGGCGCTGACTATAGTTCTTAGTAATTCAGAAAAAGTAGTATTTCGTCCTACAAGAGGTTTTGAGAAATAAGTTTCTTTAACATATATTCAATGTCTCGCTTGGTCAAAGTTTTTTGTTTTGAATCAGCTCAACATCTTGACCTAGACCTTCACATACAACTATTGCACTCCTCCAAGACTGTAACAATTTGTTAGCTTCTTCAGCTTCAAGTGTTCCGGATCTCTTCTCCTAGTTTCTATTATTAGAGCGCATCTTTTGAAAGTGCCAACAGCGAGCCTAACTCCTCATATTTACTAAGAAGTTCTATAATATTTACTTGCGCTTTCTTCAGTTTAGTTCTATTATTAGCAAAGTGAAATTGAGAAGCGAAGAATTTCACAGTTCTCCACCAGAAAAACTAGCAAAGTTAGTTAGTCGCTTTTCTTTAACAACGCATTTGTAATTGGATACGGCCTCCGCCTAAACACAGGGTGGCAAGAAGATAGTGCAAACGAGATGCCGTTGGAAACAAAAGGCAGTGAAGTCTGAACTTTGTTAAAGGGTTTAGAAAAGGTGGTAATATAATAGCCGGTGACTATTTCACAAGAGAAATGAGTGAGCTGAGTAGGTGGTGGAGTGTATTTTGTGGCGGTGTAAATAAATGTAATTCGCTTTGTGATATGATATATATCACTGATATCAGGGGAGGGCTGGGCCGGCCCGTAGTCAAAGTTTTTTGACCCGGCCGGTAAATTATCACCCCTGGATGGGACAAACCATTCCTAGGCTTTGTCCGAATCCTCCTGTCTCAAACTCTTTTCACTCTCTTCCCATAGGAGGACCTCAAATATATCATTTAAAAAGTTAGAATAATGTAGGATCTTAACTGGCCGAAACATCATCTCCGTAGTATTTACTATTTTTAGTTCTACTACCGTTGTATGGACTATATAGCCTTGTTTGGCTTTAACATTCTGCCTATCGTTTCTCTTTTGGTCATGAACTACTGGATTATTCTGACACTTAAGAAGGTAGCTGTTGAAGATGCGAGAAGAGAAGAGGAAACAACCAGATTAGCAGATGGAGCGTTAGTTCAGGTAGGTAAGACAGTTAGGTGGAGTCAGTTAGTTTGTCGCAGCAGTGAGAATGCCTAATTCCCACACCCCTGGTATGTCAGAATAACTCGGACCACGCTCTATTCATTAAATGAGCGAGTGCCTGTCAAATAATTGCCAGAAAAAGTGTGGCCGGCGAAAAAAGCTCTGCGCAGATGTAAATTGAGGATTGTCACTTTCGATATTACCCTGTTCGGAATCTTACGGGAAGTCATGAATGAATCCTCCAAGCCACACTAGAATATTTTACTACAGTCGATTCCCACAACCCTGTTTTTAGGAACCGAGCCACCGCCTAAACGCTAACGCTATGCTCTTTGCTGTTGTTCTGATGTTATTTGTCTGTGTTGGACCTCAGGTGAGAAATATGAAAATGACGGAAATAAGGTTAACCAGATAACCGAAAGGGAATACAGGTGTTGCAACGGATCTGACACGACTTCTCGGCTTAAACTAGTTTTACTCAGAATGCTCGGTTCAATGAAGGGTTTCTTCCAAACAATTTACGCTCGTGGTCCTGTCATTGGGTTTCAAAAGCCAAAATGTGGAAAGGCTAGCACTCTTGATCCAGAAGCAAATCCCGAAGAGAAACTATTTTTCATTACAATATTTCTTTTTAGGCTCCAGCTCGTCTGTTAATAGATGTTTACGGACAGTACCACTCTATCTCCATTGTATATACTTGTATGAGCCAACAGGTAACCTATGCATTTCTCTGATAATAGGCCGGCTCGTGTCGATATGACACGGCGCGTGCCGTGTAATTAAATTCCCACCTGATTTGGTACCAGAAAAGAGCCAATAAACCCCTTAAAACAGGGATCTTGCTCTACTTTTTTGTTATTTGTAATGAAATCATGCTACTACAACTAACCGCCTTCATATTTAAATATAATATTCAAGTTCATATATATCATTTTCAGCTTGTTTTCCTCAACGCCTCCCTAAACTTCTTCTTGTATTGTGTGGTCTCGAAACGCTACCGTACCCTTATGAAGCAGACCTTGAAACGGCTAATTAGAAGTGTTGCCATAGTAGACAGACCACTGAAGATGAGTGTAAAACAGAGCAAGAGCAGTTCAGCACATGGAACCTCGCTAGATGACCATCACAATAGCAGAAATATGATTCCCGTATAGGAAAATAACAAAACCAAATCCCAGTTTCCCATTATCCGAAAGATTATATTATTAAAGGGACTGTGACAAGCTATATGCGGGCTATACACCGATATGGTATATTAATCGCATGATTTAGTATTTTGCAGATAAAATCATCAAAAGTTAACCTTTTTGCTACATTTTAAGTTTATTATAGCTTAGAAAAATTTGCCGGAATGGAATATGGAAAAAGTTTGTAGGAATTGTCTTTCCATGAAAAGTTGACAATGTAAAGACTTATTCACCCATCTTTTGAAGTTTTCCAAAAAATATTATTTTCTTTGTTTTCATTAGATGAAGCACATTGTGTAGCACAATTCTATCTTTTACACTCAAATTTTAACACTTTAGTTTGCAATATCTTGAATACGAATAAAATTGAATATATACTATTCTATAATTTTATATTCACTGAAATTAGCTCTGTTGACTGAAATTAACATGAAAATACCGTGTCACAGTCCCTTTAAATTCTCGTTAACCTACCCAGATTTAACCAAATTTACCAGTTTTCAGTCTTCAAGTAGTCTAATTTGTATATAACACATTATTTCAATTTTGATCCCTCCTGCAATGCTTTCATTGAAAGAGATTTTGTATTATTCCAAAGTGATAACCTTCTATGATTACATTTCCTTGTTTAGTGCTCATTAACTACTATTTCACTATGTTTATTCCACGCCAAATAATTATTTAGTTAAAACAACTTGGGTGCTTGCCAGTACCGTTCGTTAAAAAGTATCCTTTTCCCGTTTATCCGAAGGTTTTCACGGGCCGGCCCGGGGGCGAATTACTCCGAATCCGCCACGTGGCCCGGGCCAATTACTCCGAATCCGCCACGTGACCCAGGCCAATTCGTGAGAACTATACCCCTTGTTCATCCCATCCGAGGAGAGACCAGTATCCAAATTAATACAAACAATTCAGTTGTTTTCAATTCTAGTTAAAATTATATACGTATCGGTAGTGTTTTACATTCCTAAGTAACTCGATAGAATTGAATTCATGTCCCTCATAGATCCACATCGTTCATTGTATCTCAACATTGGTTTCTGAGAAGCCATTTCCAAGTAATAATCACTAGTATCACGGGTTATTTTGTGGTAAATTATATGTATACATCTCTAGATATTCTAGATTCAATTGAATAAATGCACACATAATGATTTGTAATTTAGGAACGTATTCAAGTAAAGTACACCAAAAATACGGAATCAAACACAGGCTACGATGCATGAGGTATCTTGTACGCTAATACTTGAAGAATTTACAAGTTTCGAAATTTGAACATAAACATATTTATTTAGGTAAATGTGCATTTAAAGGTAACAGACAACGACAATGTTCAAACGAAAAATAAAGTCAAGCAAGTGAATAAAAAAGAATTGAGATAGCAATAATACAAGAGATGCATAACAAGAAAAACATTTGCGCTAATAAAAGACTTTGCAATAAAAGAGGGAAAAGCTGAACTTGATTCGAAGAGAGAAAATGACAAGGCTATGAAACAGGCGATAGTTGTTCATCTACACTTGACTGAACCCTAGTAAACTTTAGAATGTAGAGATGTTCGATTCCACAACGGCGTTCCATGGAAATAGCTCCTGCAATGTAGGTTTAGCTTTAACAAAATCAAAATTCACGATAAAATATGAACCGAAATGTGTTGTTGAAATCATTTTGGAAGTTGATATGAAGGTAATTTGGTTTTCTTCGGTCTTCAAAAACTCAAACAAATCCTGCAGTTTCAACAGCAAACACTACATAAAAATAAACCAACCCTTTAAAAGCGGTGAATGGTTTAACAACTTTGGTATTCCATTTGCATGTAAGGCTACCAGATAAAATACACCCTTGGCAGAAAGAAGTGAAAGAATCCTCGGTAGTAGTCTATCAAGAGCTCCACGACCTGACACGCCACCAGCCCAACAACGTTCCTGACAAATAATTGATTATTGCCGACATCCCAATATAAACCAACGAGATTGTTTTTTGGATCATCGTCAGTGGGGACGTAAGGCGGATTGAAGATGAGAATGTCAACCTTGCCCTTAAATCAAGAAATTAATAGAGTTACTTGTTCCGGAACGTAGCATATGAGTAATCAAAGGATATACTTTTTTAAAGGTAAATTACCTCCAATTGGGTTAGTCCAGATTCGAGATCAGTTCGTACAACTTCTATGTTGACTCCGTTCAAGCGACCAGTCTCTACCGTACAGTCCAATGCATGAGGATTCATGTCAGTTGCAAATGAACTGACTTTACCACCAAGAGCCTGAAGCGAAGTCCATAAAAAATAGCATAGCACACGAACATACCTGATTGACAAAAGTAGACACCACTCCGGAGCCACATCCTATTTCAAGTACCAGATCGGGATTTAGTGCACGTAACTTCTGGAATTATACAAAGTCGTCGGATTGCCGTTTCAGTGTGACAGAAAAAAGACGAAATAAAATGAACATGAACGGTCTAATAAGCATAATTTTTAGCGAGTTTACCTCATCTGTTTTTTGGTGTAGCACCTTTTCTACAGGAATATAAATGGCTAGATTTAACCGCTTTAACTATCACACCCCACAAGATCAAATACGAAAAGGTTTAAAAATAGCCCCCCCCCCCCAAATCAAAAAGTAAAAAATAAATTTAGGATTACGTTACAATTGGAATTTTGCAAACCTAGCCCGGGTCGGCCCGCACTTTTGATAGCCCTGGTGGGGGGTAATACATTAAATTAACCTAGAGGGTGAAAGAAGTTATATATACCGTTATAAATGCTTACTAAGTGGATGGGCGGAAGAATGGTATCAACTTACGGTGATATCTTTCTCAATTGCATCGAGCAGCAGAAATGTGTCCTCAGCAGGCTCATAGACTGACTGCTTCTGAACAGCATTCAGCCTGTAATGCGGTGTGGGCAATGACATTCCCTAAACCAACTAATAACCTAGACTATCACAAAAAAGTTTAGAATAACACATATTTTTAAGAACAAAAAACTGGACTGGTTGCTCTAGCAAGATTATTCTCTTGGAGCCAAACTCAATTTCGGCCAGCTCTTAGGGGCAGACGGCGGACATTTTAACCGCAAACAAGCATGAAACCTCTTCACACAAATTCCCGAGGGACGCGCCACTATTTTCGTGTCACATTTTGAAAAGAAATACTGCCAGAGAGTACAAAAGAAAAACCTCTATATTGCGGTTTTCTGGATTTTGAATTTCAGAATATAAAATAGCATTCAAAAGCAGTGATTAGATAAAACACATTCAAGCAGTAATAAAAGTTTATTGTAGGAACGAAATAATTTTTTCGGACATTTAATAAAAGAACAAAACTGGACCCATCCAAATTGAAAAAGAACCAAAAAAGGGAGCAAGGCGGTGCTAAGTTGGAATGTGCAATGGTGGTGATGTAACGTCCGCCCTCTCCGGAAGACAAGGACATTAGTTAGGATTCCAACCAGCAACTCTCTCATGCCTCACATATATTATTGGTGAAAATAGAGGAAATCGTGAAAAGACATTAAAAGCCAATAAATAAATAGAAACACAATTAATACAACTTGTTATGATAACATAATATACATTCCAATCTACGCAAAGTTTCAGCTTAAGACTAAAGATTAGAAAGCCCACAATCACAACCGACTAGTAAAATAATAACTACTCCGTTAACAGCGATTTTACTATAAAGACGGCCAGAAGTCTCAATGATAATTCGCCTTAGCGAAAAAACTAAAATACCCATGACACAGATTCAGCAACCCAGCAACCTACTGCAGGAATTCAAATAATTACTAACATATCACAGGCTATGTACAAGTAATAACTACTTATGAGAACCTCGAAGAATCAAATTCTTAGACTTAAAATAATTGATTGATGGCATCGGATACCAGACCCTCCGCAACTACTTCTTCTGGATGTGCACCGCCTGCAAAATAATAAATCGTAAACATATGCCCACTCTACCAACCTAGTAATGACTGATCTGGAACAGGAGCTTGGTCAGCGGACTCGTTCGTTGAACCTGTCTGGGTTGTGGACCGATCATATGTGGAAGTATGGCCATGTCTCTAAAAGTGAAAAAAAACTGAATGCTAATACGAAATTATAACCAAAAATTATAGACTATAAATGTTTGAGAAACTAACCTCATGTGTCACATCATATGAAACAGCCGATGATGATGCAGTATCTGTCATGGTGACCGAACTACTTCCATTCGTTTCCAAATAGTCTCTAACCGGTACTTCTGGGGCTGGTGCAGCAGCGCTCCGCACTATGGGAGTGGGTACCATTCTCTGGAAAAGACAATTTAATTTAAGAAAAAAATTACTTGCGCTGCCTTTTTATTTATTTCATTTTTTCATTCGACGTTGCAGTTCACGGTGTGCACACCATACTCGTAAGGACAACTGCAGAGAAACTAAAGATTATGCACGCCTCTTGAAATTGGTCTTTTCGGAAAAAAATTGTTCCTCGTATCCTCCGAGCAAAGATTGTTAAGTGAGCATAGACAGAGACCGATCAATTACGGCTTCCCATGGGAAAGATGAGACTTACGAAAGGACAATGTATATCGAGCCCAGTTTAATTTAATTTTCATCCATCACATGCACAAATCCTTCCAAAAATATAAGAAGTACTATTCCGATATGAATAAAAGTATGCGCATATATTTCATGAGTTGGATACAACAAAGAGTTACCGTATATATTTAAGAATGAACAAAATTATATTGAATCAAACTAACCTGATTCGCTTGTAGTTCGGAGAGAAGTCGTTGCAGACGTTCTTGATAAAGAATCAACGGCATTTCATAGTGATGAAAAAAGAAAATCATTGAATGCTGAAATTCAATGGTTTACTATAAAGCATAATTAAATTAGAAACGAACAGTTATAAAGCAGGTTGATGCTATTAGAGCAATTCCTCCATGACTTCCATTCGGAAAGCGATATTGGTATGCATAGAAGAAAAATTGATACAAGTAGAAAAAACTACAATCAAAGAGAAAATAAGGATTATTAGATAGATATCGTACGTACCGTAACCAGTAGCGCTTACTAACTGCAGAGTGGCAACATATTGTGTCGTACTGATCAGCAACCCAGACTAAATACAATAACCCTTACTTGTGATGGAAAGAGCAACTAACCGACTAAGATAACATAAAACGCTGTCGATGTATCAGAAAACACCTCAGTCATTATGGCTTCCATGCCTGAAATAAATAGAATATTTAAGTTTCCAACAAAAACAATTACCGACTAAAGCCAGTACTACTGTTAGCAGCGGCGCAGCTGGAAACCGGAGAGGTTGATTTGTTTCGAACATGTGCAGCAAATCGACAATGAAAACAAAAATTTGATGATGAGAAAATCTGAGCAACAGTGAAATGGCGAATGTCTGAAATTAAACATAAGAGCGAAAATAGAAATAAAAGAACTCACGAAGCAAACCATACAAAAAGCTGCAGAAATGTAACTGAATTTCGATGGGCCATTTGTAACAAAATGAAAATGTTCATTAGTATCGAGGTTATGTAAATATCCAAGTCCATTGTGATCTGAAAAATAACCTGCAGTATTTGAATCACGCGAGAGCACAAACCATCTCTGGCTTTATCAGATGCTAACTTTCTGAAGGCTGTGATCATCGGGTCGTGATAACCGATAAGGTTATGGATGGTCGATCTCATAAACAAATCGCCCAGACATTCACTATTAGCATCAATCTGCAAGGAATTTGATAAATCTTCCAACATAATTTTGAACTTACCCTGACACGGATTGTGGGTATGTTCTTTAGTTCTCGATAATCTTCAGGAAGTTTAAGAACGCCGTATAAGAGAGCATATTCAACTCTGAAGAGCGCTTTTGGTACTCTGTTTTTTCCTACAAGTAATGTGATAATGTGCAATTATTGGTAAATCAATACCATATTTTTCATAAAACATATCAGCAAATTCGATTTTCGCGTCTTCCCAATATGGATTTTCCAACGCTTCACTGTTATACACCTAAATCAAACAAATGTAACAAGCAAATAACCTTATGTTTACCCTATATGTATCTTCGTATTCCTCGTCTTGAATATCTGCTTCATCCGAATCAGCATTATCATAAATATGGCTAGAATGCAGAAAATGGCTTAAAAGTGGCCGGCTCACATTATGTTGCTCATTTAAGACTGGACCAATTGGTTGCAACGATAGCTATAAATCCGCAAATAATTAGAATGAATGTTGTACTATCCATACAATTATACTTTTCCCTTCGCGAACTTCCGCAGGCATAACATTTGGTCCATAGAGAAAAACATCTTTCGGATTGAAATCACAGACGAGCTTCGAACGTTCCGATGCTACAAATATAACGTTAAATATGCTAGGGGTTGCCTGAACGAGGCATGAGGGTAGGGGTAAGGACAGTTATGGACGGGGGTTATGGACGAAGTGAAGAGGACGCCGAATACAAAACTCCCCAATTATGTGTTGCACTGCCCCAGATTGCGGTCCCTTGGACGTTCTAACTGGTGCTACTGAATTGAATTTCGTATACAGAGGATATAAAAGGGAAACATATAGAAAAGAAAAAAAAGAACATAACAATTACGTACTGTACCACCGCATCCATACTTCTTTATAGTCAAGCATATCCAGATTTTCAATAATTTCCACATGCAGAACACCTGTAATATGATATTGTCGGCTACAATGTATTCTAACCAACCATCTGTAGACCAACTTTCTTGCAAGTGGTTCAAACAGGAAATATTAGCACGCGCCGACATATAATGTACAAATACCAGGAGAAGAAGCATGGAAATTGCCTGGACACCAAAATAATACAAGTTATTGCTTAAAACATACAGTAATGAGCGAGAGGAATTCTATGGCCCGACGCCAGACCAATGAGATAGTTGCATTGTATGATACAGCAACTCGAATCAGAATAGCCATGAAGAGACGTTCTCTTACCGCTCCAAATTGGTTTGTCGGCTAAAGTTACATATTTGACAACCTAAGAATAACAAATACCAACCACAAATCTTTCCTCCACATTGTTATTTGGCTCCTGTCTAGGAGGAGAGGCGCCACCGCCTTGATCAGCCATACTAAAGATAAATAACCATATGTATACGGACTGAAATTATGTACTTGGAGCTGTGCCAACTTCTTTTTTGCGTCTAATGAAACACAGTGTACTTTTAAAAAGGTATAATTTTAAAAAAAGTAACCTCAAACGGGGGTCTCACTGCAATTTTATTAATGTCTATAGCGTCTCTTATTGGACACACCGGCTGCGTACACTGAATTTCAAAAATTTTCAAATTAAAGTTTCGAAAGTACCTCTCAAAAACCTTCCAAATATTTTATTACAAACTGTAGTTTAAAAAAACATTGTATCGGAAGTGATGATTTGTTTATTATAGAGATGTGGTATGAAGCACGGAAACTCCTGCTTGCCGTGCAAGGCTTTCAACCTAAAGCGGATCAGGACTGTACGCCCATTATTAAAGAAATTGAAGCATTCAAATGGCGTCTTCGGAATATTTGCAGTAATCCGGTACGTTTTTTTGTGAAGAGACTAGTAACATTTGGAAATTTTAGGCCAAAAGCGCTACTGATCGCGCTCAGCTAGTTCCTGACAGTGATATTACAGTGAGTAAATAATGTTGGTGAACATGTAAAAACAATTCAGATTGGCGGTGTTCCTTTGCATATTGAGCGATCCGTTGTGGATGAAGCCATTATTATTAGTGATATTTTCAACTTGAACGAATTGGATGCTCTACAAGTTGTGCTATCTGGTATGCGCTGATCGGTTTTGTTTATATACATCTACTTCAGGCGAAGTGCAGACCTCGCATTTTACCGGGTTGAACCGAGGATTATTGGCTGTATATTGCTACTACGATGCCCAACGAATGTATGCCGCCACACTAGCTGTATACAATATGTTGTTTTTGTTACCGATGTTTTTTTAAGCATATACTTGGTTGGAATCCCGATGAAGTGCCGAATGTGTTAAAAACCTTCATCAAATCAGCTCTTGTTTGTCTTCCTGTATTTAAGCATCTAATAAGTAAGCGCTGCAGTTATATTGTTCAAACAAATTTATCTTTAGAGCAGCAGGATTCATTCACCGTGGCGAGTCAGTTCTCCCTTTTGACACAGCCGAACGTCAATGGACTTGGGGGTTCAAAACACCAACATATGGTTAGACTTTGGTCATTAGCTTTTGACAAAGAAAATATACCACCATATTCTTACTAAGGGAAGCTTTCAGTTGAGAAACGTTATCGAAGAGATTGGGGAGTTTCTATCCGAAGCAGTTTATTCGCTGTGTGATTGGAGTGGTGATCTCTGTAAAGAGTTCGCTTACGAATTATATCCTGTTGTTCAAGTAAGTGCATTAGATTTTAGTATAACTAACTAATCGTGATAACGGAATTTATATGAATGTTTTCAGCAAGTTAACGTTGGTGAAAGATTCTCAAGTGGTGTTTTGACTGCTTGGTGTGCTCTCGTGCGGCTTACGTCTAATGAACTTCTAAGTCAAGGTAGGAAAGTTATGTAAAGGTAATTAAACGTGTATTATAGTTAGCTGTACATCTGCTGTGCTTTCGGACATGATAAAAGAAATACGCGACGAAACGAAATGGTCTGATCAGACAGTTTGTGGAACTTTGCAGTTAGCTTGTGCTGTGTCGATTCGGTCCATGGCTGTCAGTCCATCGGATCATCTAAGTAGTTTTTCTGGCTCATTACTTGATGGGTTTATATATTTAGATATTACCAATGTCAAAATCGATGTCGATAAGATCTTCGATAGAGCAGTTCAAAACTGTGCCTTCAAGTTTATCCGATTGGGTATTGTAGGGTATGCTCTATATCTTAATCAATTTACCTCAATATGCTTTCTTAGATCAGAAGCTTTTAAATATGTGCCTTATTTTCGTGTCTTGGATACATTACTAAAGCAAGTCATTGTCCATTTCCCATCCAAGGTTAGACTTTTCGTTGATCAAATATATTATTCATATTTCTAGTTATTCGAAGTTGAGCGCAACAGTGAAGATGAACTGAACTACATCGACTCTTTGACTGAGAAAGGACAAGCGGTAGACCACCACATTTTGGTAAACTTAAACTACGATTCAGGTTCCCACTTATCTAGGACATTACCTTCAATTCTTGGGTTCCATTGCTGATCTGTATTCGCTGTCCGCGAGTCACAGAGTTAGTGAACAAGTGAAAAATTTGGCTGCTGAAAAGAGTGCTGCGTTTAGTTGTTTGGGTTCGGTAAGTACATTCATGTACTGTCGTAAAGATTTTTTTAGATGGAACTCTGCCGTTTTCTGGAACGGGCCCGTAGTGTTTGCCACGAGGTTCATGCAGTGGCTTACTTGGATCTTCTACGTTCTGTCTGTAAATCGTCAGCAACTGCATCATTTCTTTTTGATGTTTTTGCTCGTGTGCCGCCTCATCAAGGTTTGGGTTATGTAATTCAGTCACCTTGCGAAATTGCAGATGATTACATTGGATGGGTTCAAATTATGAGCTATCTGCGACAGTATGCTCGAATGTATAGAGAAAGAAGTCAAGAACAAAGTATTAATGTTCGGTATCAATAACAACCTTCCTACAACTCTCTAAATTTATTTTTAGCATTAAACAAGCGGAACCTTTGCCACTGATACCTTCTTCACAGCTGGCAGGAATCATTGCATTTCTTAATCTAGGATCAGCTATTTCCACGATGGTAAATTATTCTCCAAAAAGAAGTTGAATGAGTTTTATAGGACACCGACGCAGCTGAAAGTTTTGTTGAAGAACGGTCTTGGTCTGTCATTGATTCAGTTATGGGATTGATAAGTTCTCCCGTTCCCTTGTCGTTGAAGGGAAGTCTGTTCAGCTTTTTGGCTGCATTAGCCCGCAATCATGTGTGTGCATCGAGGTTTGAACTCAGATTTATTTAACGGTTGACATACACTATCTAGAATTTGGGTTGCTCTGCATTCATTCAAGATATGCGATTATGCCGATGGTTCTACCTTTGTTGGGTTACAGGTACAATAATGTTTCTATAATTAAGTACAATTTGTGTTTGCAGAAAGAACTGGAAGAAAGAGAGTGCGTCGCTAAAAAGTTCGACATCTCTCTCGGATTCGCTAAACTAATGAAGTCACTATTGAGCCATGGGTAAGCAGCAAAGGAATAAGGTAATGCGTAAGAATTTTAGGAGCATTCCTGAGTATGGAGTTCCATTCGTCGACTATCTAACAAGATCGATTATTTCGCAAATGTCTAGCCGTTCGTATGATGATATAGTTCAAATGGTAAGATTTTGTTCACGATATCAACCTTTATTAATTCATTACCTAAGCATCAAAGTGACACGAGTTGTTATGAGCAATGTAAAGCCGATTCTTATCGATCGGATTTTCGTAGCTCTTACTGAAGAGAGTTATGCCAGATAGCTTGCTGTTCACATTATTTTTTGCCAGCAGAGGTTGCAATTCCTTTTCGCCTCTCGTTCCACTGAGAATGTGGAAGAGAATACGGGCTTCCGGGTCCACTTTCGATATATAGCTAATGAGAGGCTTTGATACGGTCAGCGCATCGACGATGTTCTCAGCATATATTGGAGATAACTTGAAAATCACGGTTATTGTTATTTGTAAGCTGTATACCTTGAACAAATGACTGTCTGCAGTAGATGTAGAGGTAACACTAGCCATAGCAATTACTTCTCCGTTTTCACTTAGGATTACTGCAGTCTTGGTAAAAGGGAGTGCATTGTATCTTAACGATTTTTATAATATTTACTTTTTTTTCCTACCTCTTAAGGAAGTCGCTTCTATCCTTTCCAGTAACCTCTCTGTCAAATTTTTCCAACGCAATATATTCTTCTGGTTTCAGTTCTTCAGTAAGCTTTACTGTTTGGAACTAAAATTGTCAACTGTTTTCTGTTGCTAATATTTACCGCTACCTCATCTGTGATTGCCTCACATATTTGATATATATTAGTCCATTCAGTATCATAGGAGTTTAGATGAGCACCCTCTATAGGAGTATCCATTGCTTGATAGCGTGTTGCCATATAGGGAACTATTTGTGGGTTGTGTTTGCTATATTATTTAGAATTACCAGATCGTAGTCCAATTGTAAATCCTTCCATTCGCGCAATGGCCTGTTTCCATATAATAGATCCAATGCCTTTTCCTCTATGTGCTGGTTCCAGCAAATAAAATCCAATGAATGCAACTCCATCATATTCGTTCCAAACAACCGATCCCATAAATTTCCCCTCTGATTATTTAAATAGTGCAACATTTTATTTTTTTATTTACCGCCATCCTTTGCTACTACACTCCTAGTAGTTGAAATATGTGGTGTTATTACCATAACCGAATGGTCATCGGAAGTCCAGCCTTCAGATTCAACCAATGCTCTCCATTCTTTCCACGTAGAGTCGTCCGGTGAAATGTCTTGGGAAATGGTGTAGTTATGCATTCTGAAATCGCATTTTCTTTTTGCACAATTATTGGAAAAACATGATTTTTCATGATTTATGAAGGGCAAATTAAATCATTGTGAAATGGCATTAATTGATTGAAAGAAACATAATCTTATCTCTAAAGTCTCATGCACTTTGGCATTGGCGATATGGAACTTGAAAGGGTAGTGTGGCGGGCTCGCTTATGATGTAGATTGGCTGTTCTCTGTGCGCATTGAACTAACCTAACGTTAATTGATCATAGCTCATCACAAAAATAATTAGTATGAGCTATTCAAATTTTAATTGAAATTACACTATGTTGTTGACCGAATATGCGTAAAAACAGTAAAATATGTGTAATTTGATATTTATACTCACTCAAATAGTTCATGATTTAATTGAAGTTATTTTCAGTGGGAGCTTGCTGAAACGTCTCTCGAATGTCTTCTCATCATTCTGCGGCAGTCTTATACTGATGCTGTGGCTGTGGCTAGAAAAGAACATCACGTTCATATACTTGTTCAGTTATTGAACGACACTCCTGTATTTAGAACGGTTTGTAGAATATCCTTGCTTAATGGGAAACAATATTATAGGTATGTACTATACTGTTGGAAGATTGTGATGCATACGTGAATCCTGCTTCGGGAGCCCACACCCGACTCTCCCAAAAAACTGCCCTTGTTGCACTAAAGCTTTTGTCAGGTTCGTCAAATAAAATGTGCCATTGACAACCATCCTCACTTCAGTGGCAACTTCGAGACATGTTCAACTTCGCAATGCGGCAAGGTCCGCCAATTCTGATGTTATGATATCCACTCTGAAAGTATTGTATCTATCTTCGTTAAGGAATAATGGTGATACATTATTTGATTTAATGTTCCAATATCTTGATCAGGTATGAATCTAGCTTTCTACGTTAAATATACATGTTGGTTTAGGTTGATGAACTACCATGTCATTCTTATGCAGCAGCAAACGTTATTCGGGACTTATCTAACGTTCGTCCTAATCTACAAAAAGTAATTTATGAAGTATCTTCCCGTTTTATATTTTGTTTTGTTTTAGTCCATGGTTGAAACAATTAGAAGTAAAGCTAACAGGACCGGCAGCATTCCTGTTCATATGACTGCTATTTCCAAAGTGTTGAATCACAGAGGTGTTCAACTAACAGTTCACGACATTGTTTATACAGGTATTGTAAAACGAATTATCTGCGTATATCGTTTCGTCTAGATTTTGAGGAGCACGACGCTGTGAGGTGCCGTGGAGAAGTTTCACGAATACTTCTGGAAGTTTTGGCGGAATCTGTGGAAGTTGAACCAGGAATGGCGAACCTTTGTTCCACTCTATTTGGCTTCAACTCAAGCGAAGTTGATAATCTTTTTTCCAAAGGTATGTTAAGAAGCATGATGTTGTATATGCTAGAAGTTTAGGTTTCATTCCTTGTGCCTTTAATGAAGTGCTGTCCATTATTGAGCAGTTTGATTGTGCCGATGCTGCGGAACTGCCTTTCTCGGCGCTGGTTGAGCCAGCTTTCCGTTTACTGGTTAGACATTAGCTTTTGTATCTCAAATATGCAGTTTCTGTTTAGCACCGACTCGTAGCTTCGCACAGTATTCATGCAAGCAATATTCTTCGATACATACGGCCAAATGATCTGGTCAAGCAGTTACTGACTGCACCTCTTAATACTCTTCTTGCAATGGTTCGTTAAACTTCAATTCATATCTTACGGTGAATTACAGGGTTGCGATGAAATCGAAAATGATGCAACAGTATACTCATTTTCCCGAATGGTTGTCGGCTACATTATTCACTTAGCCGCAATAGAAATTTCGTCACTTCTGAAATCCGGTAAGAATGGTTCCACGGCTCCATATAGCTTAAATTTCAGGACATTTCAATAAGCCCAGTGAGCTTTATCACATTCTACTGGATTTTAATGAAAAAATTGCATCTTCTCAGGCTGACCCATCTACGTCTAACTTGTTATTCAGGTTTTCGCAATGGGTATCATTATTTATAAGATTCATTTTAGTATCCTGAACTGCAGTCAGATGTTAATACATGATGAACTGGCTTTTCCACAGCTAGAACATTTCAATGCCCACAAACTTGAGGCAGTTTTCACTGAATGCAAATCACGAACCGTCTTCGGAATTGTTCAGTATAATGTTGAGTGCCTTCATACCCTCTTAAGACGTGAACTCGTTGCAACGCAGTCTGAAGACACTGAATACGTTGAACAGGTTTGTCTTTTTTTATGATTATTAGCTATGTATTGTCCAGGAAATGGCACGAATTCTTCGTTACTGTACTGACACCAATAACGAATTGCTACAACGAGGAGCTGCTGATTTTCTTGTGTCTGGTAGCATCTCCCTACTCAATGTTATCGCACTGTTTTCACCTGTTCCATTTTTCTCATTAGGTATTGGTTATCTTGTTATAATTTATGGTCACTCTGTTTTCAGACAGCCAGATCGACATTCTTGTTGATTCTTGTTTTGTTCTACTGTCACTCTATGCGAATTGCTCGGGAGATTCTGCCATAGCGGTTGCTGAATGTTTGAATCGTTTATGCAAATCAATCTGTGCACTCTACAAGCAGGAATATCCGAATGTAAGTTAGATGGTTACGTCTAGCTAAATACTTTATTGGGAAAAGCCAGTACGGTGCATATTGCTATAGAGAACACCGATTTAAATGGCCTTCTTGTATGATCCAGCTCCTCCATGATGACCGCCTCCTCTTCCACCTGCTCCTTTGCTTCCATCCTTGCGGTTAGGGCATGGGCAGTACTCTGCGTCTGGTCCAGGACGTCCAACTGTTCCTTCACCTCCTGGTCCTCCGTCGAGTCCTGGTGCTCCCTTAAAGTTATTTGATTTCCTTTATTTTGTGTATATTACCTTTGCTCCTGGGCCTCCAGGTGGTCCTCCGGGTCCAGATGGCCCAACTCCGCCATCGTGACCATTGTCTCCTTGTGGTCCGACATCACCAGCTGGTCCTCTCTGTCCCTTGGGCCCTGGTCTTCCAATTGGTTTGCGCCCATCCATTCCTTTCTCCCCTGGGAAGCCATCGGGACCAAGCTTTCCATTCGGTCCAGGTGCTCCAATTGGTCCTGGATGTCCAGGATTTGCGTCTCTTCCATGTTTGCCTGGGGTGCCATCGGCACCTTTCATTCCGCGCTGACCAGGTCTACCTAGTGGACCAGGTGCTCCAGGTGCTCCTGAAATGTAATTCGTTTGAATCCATATGATTCATTGTTTTCTTACCATGTGGACAGTAGAAGCATCTGTCAATATCCTGGGCATGCGGCTCAACATCATCTGAGTCAGCACCTGGCTTTCCGTCAATTCCAGGAATACCGTTGGGACCAGGAATTCCAGGAGCTCCTTTAATTGCATTGTATGTTAGTCTTTTGTCTACCTACTAACCCTTAGGTCCTACTGGTCCGTGTTTACATTTGTTCTCAGCTTTGCAGTGACAGGATGGCGATGGCTCAGGTCCAGATGGAGGCATAGCAAAGCCTGCAACTCCATGTGATGGTGCTGGTGCTGCTGGTCCTTCATTGTAGTTGTTTGCTCCTCCATATGCATCACGACGGTTACGATTAACTCCAATATGCATCATGTCTCTCCACATTTCGTCGGTGTTCACCTATAATGTAAATTATCTATATGTTCCTAATAAGTTCTTTACCCGGAATGAGCTTATTTCGCTGTCAAGTTCAAGCCAAAACTCCTGGACATTGCTATAGATTTGAGCCATAGCAAAAAGGCAGCCCAATAGAGCGATGCCACTCATGGCGCTGGCCACAAAGGTGGCGGTATGAACTTGCATTATCTAGAAGTAACTTATATAACGGGTATATAGACTAATGAAGCTAATTAATAGTGTAATGAAAGACGCTGTTCGATAGATGTACAACTATTCCACTCATTATATACCATTTAGCATACGGATGTTAACTAGTTAGGCTGGTATAATCTCGCTTTCCCATTGTCATTTATGATTAACTATCTCGTTATGCAATCGATGCTGGATAGCAGAACAGGCTACTTAATTGATATACTAACAGTTTTCGGAAACTATCTTTCTCATATGGGTATTTCAATTCCCTTGTTTCCGTAATAACTTATTTCGTGCGGAAACGTGAGAATAAGGTGTCGAGAATTCGTGAGTATGTGAAATGTTAGAGAAAGCATATCTTAACTGTAAGTATCTGTTTTGAAACACTTACTATATATCGATGCTACATATTTACTGTTTTTCATATTCTACCAGTAATACTTTATATTTTCAGGTGGACGAGCTTCGAACCATGGTAGAGCGAATTTTAACCCCACTGGTAGAAGTAATTATCACACCAGCCAGTAAGCCACTACAAGCCAAGGTAAGATTATCGTCTTTCGTAAATCAGATATAATTTGTTCTAGGTGTCGTTGTGTGATTCAGCTCGTTTCTGTTTGCGAACAGCTCGTATCAACTCGCAAGAAAAGGTATGAATTTCGGGAAATTAAAGTACCCCTTTCTTTACAGACGACGACGGGTGCTGGTGACTGCGACAGTTGGTTATTCGATGGAGAAGATGATGCAAAGCCTAAAGACCCAATTCTGACGACCATTGACCGATTTTCCTATGAGTTGGGAAGAAAGCTAGCTACGGATATTTCGGATATGCCCGATAATTTGAAGGTTTGTTTTCTCTTTGGATGGTAAGCATTATTGGCTAATGGTTTGGATTTATTTTTATTCGTCTGTCTATACACACTTCCCCAATATCCTTGCTGGTTTGCTGCCATACGTTTCGACAATGAGATCGTTTATTTCTTCGGAAGAAGTAGTTGGGTATGGAAGTCGAACGACGGACGGGCTATCTCCTTTATAAGTGGTCAACTTCATCATCTGTAAGGAGAAATAGCGGTTCAATGGTTGTTTTATTCGTTTTACCTCGTCTGTCTGCAATGTTTCGTCCTTCATGGCAGTTTCTTCTCTTTGAATATGTAGCAGTTCACACTTATTCTGGAATAGTTACTGCTTTCTAAGAGTTTACTTCCGATTCTGTACCTCTACATGAATTACTCCAAGCGTTGCATAATGGTTCATTGGACAGTCTCTACCTAACATCATATCGTAGCTGTCGAAGCTTGCCAGATTTGGAAGCCTATCGCTATTCCTATATTCATTTTGAACTTTTCAATTTAGTGTATTTACCTTAATGGTAGATACATTCGTTCTGGTACATAGTAAGCTCGACTGAACTTTACGTGAACAAGATTGACGAATAAGGATAGTATTGACAAACCAATCAATATGTAGGCAAATAGAAGCGCTATATGAACAGGTTTAGCTTAAACGAGTTCACTGATAGGTATTCATATTTTTTCTTACTTCCAATTTGTACATCGCCTACGCCTATGGACGTTAGAGAATTGAAAACGAAATAGAAAGCGGTTGATGTCGAGATTTGCTGTTGAGTCGTTTGCACTATTATGCAACCCAAACACATCCATCCAACTAAGGCAAATATTGCTACTGTGACCTTAAATTAAATTAATTTTCATTTATTTGATTTTGCTTTACTGGTATTCCTAGTAATCGGTTCGCGTCTTTGTATCTGTAGTCTTTAATGACACTTGTTCCTGGGTTTAGTTTCCGCTCCAACTCAGTTTCATCGACAGGTCTCAGTGTACAAAATCGAAAAGCTGTCCATGTCTTAGCTGAAATTATCTAAACACTTTGTTTTTGCATTTTCGTCTTTTCACCCATTTTTCAATAATCTTATGAATTTTGACGGGGTATGGAAGTGTCAATGTAAAAAAGTTTTTCAGTTGGGTATATGTAACTATCGTCTAAAAAAGACGATAGTTACATATACCCAACTGCAATATGATGTTATTTTAACTAACCTAATAAAATGCAAGGATAATTCATCAACTTCGTAAGTAGGTAAGCTAAATCTTTGATTACTATGATGGTCAAAGGAATTCCTATTATACTTATAGCAATAGAAATAATTCGTCCTGCGTCTGTCACAGGATAAATGTATCCATACCCTATTGTCGTTATTGTCGAGAAAACCTAATTATTTGTTATCTTTTTTGTCAGTATAGGACCTACAAATAGAAATGAGTTTAAGTATGTACAAGGCAGAGTAGGCATAGGTGACTGTAATCTAAGGTGTCTCTCGTATTGCTGAAGTCGCTGATTAATTATTGAAGCAAGATACGTAGCCTTGTTGTCGTGAATGTATAGAAGCAGTTTGGTGTTGTTGAATATTTCGGGAAATATTTCTTTTATTATAAACCTAAAATAAAGTATGCATTGAACCTGTCACTATCTTCCGCCTCCTTGTCTCTTGCTCCGCTAATTCGTGTGAGAACTTACCTGCTTCTACCATGGGATAGTTGATTCTGCCATCGCACACGCATTCGTTCCGAATTCGGCGATTCAACAAAATAATATACTGTTGATGATACAATTATAAAACTAATGTAGGTGAAGAGTAGTAGTACGTGAGACAAACTGAAGGGTTATTTTATATATCTTTTATTAGACGGTAAACTACCTGTATTTGTGGTATACATACTTGAGTTGCAAACTTGCCCGAAGTACGATTTTCCTCGAAAGACACATGAATCGCTAATTAAAAATATCCGAATTTCGTTAAAGCGGCACTTCAGAATATACTAGCGAATGTATAAGATGTCTTGTCGCTCATGTTCTTCCTTAGTGTGTTTTCCTTTGGGAGTCCTTTAGCATAAATCTTCGCAGATGTGCAAGTTGAATGAATATGACCCTTCATTGATATTTTCTTCGTAACGTTGTGTTCTTCAAGAAAAGAAGCATCTGGAAACAATATTTTTAAAAGTTTTGGGTGCGAATCTTCTAAAATTAGGAAGGTCATTGGCTCTTGTGGTTCTAGAATAGGAAATTAGAAAATATTCCATTTTATCAATATATTTATAATTTAGATTTCGCCGCTACTGCTCACCAGTGATTTGTTGTTTGAGGATGCCAACGGATCGAAAAAGGTATAGATAATGACTGTATTTCCCTAATTAATCGTTGTCGTTGCAGCTGGCCATTGCCTTCACCAAGACTGGCATGCCCCGATATCTGAGCGAATTGCTGATCGGTCTCAATTTGGAATGGAGTCAGCTTGCCAACGGCGACAATAATGCTCTACAG
The DNA here is from genome assembly GCA_034691345.1 of Phasmarhabditis papillosa. Taxonomy (NCBI): domain Eukaryota; kingdom Metazoa; phylum Nematoda; class Chromadorea; order Rhabditida; family Rhabditidae; genus Pellioditis; species Pellioditis papillosa. The sequence goes on from JAQGAV010000348.1 coordinate 23,235, forward strand.
GCCTATAATTTGCTGCGGGCCATAATTGTACGTGTTCAGTCATTCTTCTTCAAATATCATTATTGTAGATTGTGCTAACACGCCTTTCTCTCACTGATGTTGGATGGGAAACACTTTATGATCTTGCTATTCCCGATGTATGTCACACATTTGCAGGCACTTTAAGTTAATATCAAAATTTTAGATGCTAACTGGATTGGGCTTCTTTGTGGATGCCCCGAAACAGATTTTCCTAGAACCTGCAAGCCTACTTAGGTATCAAAATAGGATTGTATATAGTAATGTTTATTTTTTAGAAAGGGGACTTGTTCATATGTCTACGCTAGTGGACTCAACATGGCTTTTCATATGTGTCTTGCTCTCTGTGCAAAACCAATGTGGAGAAAGCTGTCAAACAAAGTGCGCTTTTAAATTTTACCGTTTACGCTCTATGTATTCCAGATACTAAATCTTGTTCGAATGCATGGAGAACTGTTAGGACAATTGATGCGTGCCGATATCAAGTGTGAAATGGTTGATGTAACCATTCGATTAGTCAAAAATTTACATGAAAGCGGTTAGTTTTCTGATATGGTTTCATGTTAGATGTGCTGTTTAGACGAATCCGTCAGAAACATTATTGAAAAGGACAATGTTCTCCGGCAGTTGAAGGAAAAAACTATATGTAGTATTCCCGTACCGAAAAATGTTCAATGGACATATGAAGAAACATGTGTTATGAATTCTCCAAGCAGACTCCTGCAGTCTGTAAGAATTGGAGCTAGTTAAATGTTTTCTGGTTTTGTTATGTTTGACGTAATTCTATGTTGTTGTATATGAAGTTTTTATAATTCATTCTTGTTTGTTCTAAGTAAGAGAAAAAGTTAGATTCGTCATATTTCGGTAAATTTCCTCAAATCGAGTAGAGGACGCACTCCTAGCTTTTCTTGTACGCAGTGGTTGAAATTCATGGAATTCAATGTTTTGCTGCAATAAGTTAAAGTTGTATGATCCTCTGATAAATGTAACATATTATTTTTATAATATGTTTTTGTTAACGAGATCTTGACTGCATCACCATATTCCGTGTAGCTGAAATTCGACCTCACGCGTCCCGCGCGGATCTTTTAAACCACGCCTCGTTTTCTCTGCGATTTTTTGACATCAAATCAAGTTTAATTTTTTTTGTAACTTTTCTCGTTTAAACAGTGATGGCCGATGAAGAGCATTCTCGTTCTTCTGCCGGAGAGGATGTATATGAGCCAGAGGATACCGGTGAAGATTATGAAGGTTCGTATTTCGTCTATAAAATGGGATCGTTTATTCTGTTATCGGGAGGATAGATTATGGATGCATTGTCAGTAGGTGGTCCTGAAAAAAGGAAAAATACAATATAGGTGGACATTTTACTGAAATACTAAGTGGAAAAGAGGAAAGAGTTAGAATCCAACCATAGTTCACAAACCATTTCTATTTTATTATTTTTATCATTTTTCATTTTTTCGTTGTTGCTTATTTGTACAATTTTAGGAACTCTAGATGAAGAGGAGGCCTTAGAAGCTGATTATGATGCGGACGAACTGAAAGGTGCTGCAATGTTACTTTCGTAATATATTTATTTTTTGTGAATTAAAGATCTCGAAGACGAAGGAGAGATGTCAATTGAGGAACTCAGGAAAAAATATGGGCTGCCATCTACTAATGACGATGCCAATATGGAAGTAAGTTTGGAAGCTCCTACAACAAGGCAGTATGTAATTCCTAGGATATTCTATCCGGCAATGATGACGAAGAAGACGCAGATTATTCCAGCGAAGAGATTGCAGAAGGTTCACATTCTTTGTTGGGCCAACTCTCGCATGTGGATAATGACACTGAGGATGTTGACGATGATAACGATTACGAACCACCGAACTGGTGGTACAAGGCGGTAATCTGAATGAGTTTGAATGTGTATAAATTGTTTCTGTTAAGGCCCGAGTTGATGCGGTGATGTACCAGGCTGACGTTCCTCAATTAGGTGATCCAGTTGATGCTGCCCGTGAAGATTCAGATGCTTTATTATGGGTCCCCACAGATGTTCTCAGTGATGACGCCATTGATTCCTTCATTTGCTCCGTTTCGCGTGCGAGAGATGACGTGAACCAATGTGTATGTATCGCTAAGTAGATTTATTTATTTCAATTGTTTTACAGCATTTTGATGACGAAGATGCTTTGTATGCTTTATTCGTGAATAGTTTTGATGTAGATAAGGCGAAGGTAGGTGTAATTTATAACTTGGACCTGAACATGTTTTTAGGCTGCTCAGCCATTTGAGCATATTAATCTTGCCCGTCTCACCGCCAGCATTGACAGTTCCAAATGGGATCCTATGGAAATCGACAGCTTTGAGGCTGCTTTGAATACTCATGGAAAAGACTTCAACTTAATTAAAGCTAGGGTATGTGTGTTGGTTCTACTTTATTCTAACCTGCTATTTCTCAGTTTCCTAACAGAAAGCTCGGAGAATTGGTTCACTTCTATTACAAATGGAAGAAAACGGATAGGTAATTTGTTTTACTCCTTCGAGTGTGTAACTAATGTTATTTAGATACAACAACTACAAACGCAGGCAGCTTCAGCCGGATATCGACTACCATACATTCACTGCTTCTATCTTGAATCCGCACCATCCACCTCATCCAGGACATTCAGTGAACGAGGCTTTTGGTAAAGCAGATGTTCGCTGTAGCGCTGGCAATGACATCAGCAGCAATGGTGAGTCATTGACTTAGTTTGTAGGATATCACTCAAACTATTTGTTCTACTGGTAATTCTATTCATGTAATTTTTATTTTCTAAATACTTAGCGTACTATACTCTTGTTTCTCGTTTGTACACTCCTTTACATATTCTTATGATCTTCCACTTTCTACCATTGGTCTCACTTCATTTAACTCTTTAATTTAGCATTTATTTGCGATATTACAGTATGTTGTTAAACTTTTACATATTGTTGTTTTTATAAAAGGATTTATTCGGGTTTTTTTTCAATTTCACTAGCTTTGGTGTTGTCGGAAATTCCGTAATTGAAACAGATTGTCATGGCATTTTGGGTTTGAGACCAATTAGAACGCATATTGCCACAGATAACCCAATGGAGATTGCAACAAAGATCAGCAGTAGAAGTAGTTGCAAGCGCTGAACCTAGAATAGTATATGCTTTGTTTTGCCAACTTCCTGTGTTATATTTGACGGAATTTCTTTATTTCCAACGATCTAAGACATAAAGTATAGGAATTTAGGGGGTTTGTGCTGTGAATTCGCGCTCTTACCTTCGCTGTTTCTTGGTCTACTTCTGTGTGTGAAGTGTGTGATGAGTTAAAGCGAGACATTTCGATTTCGGTGCCAACACGACCTCTGTTGGCCCACCAATCTGTAATCATGTATTTATATGCAAAGTTCCATTGGCAGGGTCTTGCAGGATGATATTTACCTGTCTCGGAATGTCAATCACTCTTCATTATTGCTGACAAAGTGATGTTCGTTCAAAGTTTGAAAAAATTGGTCTATTGGGACCTACAGTAGTTCCGGACAGTTTATGAATTTTGATTAATCATTATATCTTTAGTTGAGCTTACTCTTAATTCCTAATATTTCTAATAGTATAAGCACAACACCGATAGTTGCAAGATAGGCTATGTACAATCCCATGGCGGCTTTTCTGTTGCTGAACATAGGCTCGAAGTGGCGGGTTGCGATCATTGTAGCTGCCACTGAAAAAAGAAGCTTTTTAAATGCCGGCCGAGCCGGGCCGGCTCTCACTTTTGAAACCGATCAATAATGCACCAAAATTTCCAATTTTTTTTTAAATTTGAAATTTCGCAATAGTGGGGTATAGTAGGTTGATAGGATGCCACCCAGAGCTGGGCGAAAGTCGGTATTTCCCTGTTCGTTTTATTTAATATTTGAAACAGTGGATGGCTTTGGCCAACGGTCTTTCGCGTTTCACGAAAGCAGTTTAAAAATTCTTTCGACTTCGACTTTCGACTCTCGCCCAGCTCTGATGCCACCCCTGCGGTTCTAGAAGTGTTGATAGGATATCCTTGCCACTCCTGCGGTTAACCCAAAATTTTTGTTTATTTTAATTTCTTTACAATTATTTTTAAATTTAATTAAAAAAATTATAATCTTTAAAAGAATATTGTTCCGCCATCTAAGTTCAGTTTACTTGACACTTCACAACTATTATTTGCTTGTCGTTATCTTGGTCTTACTTACTAGCCATGAGGAACGCTCCGGCTCCTAGGAACCTATGAATCCAGTTGAAAATAAAGCGGAACTTGTCATCTGGACCGCATCTGAAGACCGCGTTTAATGGTTGTGCCCAGGCAACAACGCAAGCTAGAAGGCCCAGGATTGCATGAATGGAACCCCATTGGCGATTCTATAAGTAAGGATTCAGAACTGCTCTTAGATTTTAATTCAAATTATGAATAGTCAGCCGTCGCAAGTTCTAAGAAGTCCGTCGCCGACCAGGGCTACGCGGATCTAGATCCGGATTCAGTGAGGAAAAATTTCAGATCCTGATCCAGCGTATGACGAAAAAAGGGATCCGCGTATTCCTGGGCCCGATCAGATGTATATTATATTTTAAAAATTAAGCTGTGTTTTTCAACTTTTTAAACCTCGCCTACCTCTTCGGCTGTTGCGTATGCCTTTGGTCCGACCCAACGCCAGTCTTTTGCCACGAATACCATTACGAATCCACAAATGGTGGCTGTTATTCCAATCATATTTAGTGTGCGATGTAGCTAAATTAATTGTCATACAGATATAGTCATCACAGTTTTAAACTGAAGCTTTATAAACTTCATTTAGCAGTTTGAATTTTCGAAAGTCCAAGCTACTCGATCGAATTTTTTTTTAAGAATAAATTTTAAACTTTTGAAGGGAAGGGCCTATCATGGTGTATCAACTCACATGGAACCACATCTTTATTCCGCAGACGGTTGTGTCTGGCCAATGTCCCTTGAAGTGACGAGCGAACAGAATCCCAGTTGCCAAAAAGATAGACCAAGAAAGCATCATAAGAATACCTAGAGTAAGAACTTAGTTTAAAGGACAGATATTTGGAGAAGAAGGGCGAAAATTGAGTAAATTCGTTCTGGCTTAATTATCTGAGGACTTTTCTATATATGGGAATCCCAACGTATCTTAAACCTAACTCCGGGATAAAATCATGACGAGCTAAATTAAAACAAGTTTTTGACAATGGCTCAATTGAAATAGAGTCCAATAGTAACCTCTTAAGCTTGTTTTTTCCGACTTACCATGAGCCATCATAAGTTTGTCATTTGTTGTCCGTTGTGCGTCGTCATTTAAACGAACTGAAATAGAAAAAGATATATATGAATGGATTGTTGTGGACCCCTGTTAAGATCCACCATTTTTTGAATATATCCGAATCTGTATTAAGAAAAAATAAGATTTGCAGCATAGCTTATTCAGTCAGGAATTGATAGCAATAGACTGTGAAAATATATAAGTTCTAAACCTGTTCTGAATAAAGTGAACAAACGTTATAGTCTACGGACAAATCTCAAGTAGTTTAAAGGTCTATTTATTATAAGGCGAGCGCACAATTATATCGGTTACTTGTACATTTTATTTCGATTTCAGCGCTCCTTCTAAATTCTACCGTACACCTCTGCAAACGATTCATCCGTCGACTATATGTATATTCTAAGATTATAACTATTTAGATTTACAGAAATTTCTTGTTTCCTTATGAACATAAATGATATTCGTACCATTGCTTGTATCTATCTTAGTTGTTCCATTAATACTTCTCTTGTAGACTCGAAGGTCTGTTCGCGGAAGAACAAAACGGTTAGTTTGATGATAACCAAAACCTTAAATAGAATATATTATATATTTAATATATAAATATTACATGAATCAATTAGATAGTATAATCAGCAATTAGAACTACAGTCGGTATTTGAAACCGATTCAAAGTGTGCCCGTGTTTTGAGGAAAATAGGATCATCGTGGCGGGCAGAGCCTGGGCTCAGCATGGTAGTAAAGCCGATTTGCTGGCCAAGCGGTCCAACTCTATAATTAGCACTGCGAATCCTGGGCTAACCTCCAGCTTGGTTCATCGGTCCTCTCGCCATTAGAATAGTATAGTCTTGATCCAGGTTGAAAACATCATTTGTTTTTGCTCTCAGACCCTGTCTGTAACAAATATATCGTAATTAAGTTCATTTTTCTTTCGATAAGATACATTTTATAGTTGTAAGAAACGAAACTTTAGGTCATCTCGTCTACCATCAAATGATAATAAAAAAGCACTTTTCACTCTCTTAAAACTGACTTTCCACAGTATCCCCGACAGGAAGTCATTTCCTTTATTTATATGAATTCAGAATGTAAACATTTTCCCGACTACATTTATCGAAGCCAGATGTTTCCTACCTAAAGTTACAGTATACATTTCCATTCATCATCTGCGCTTGGGAGACTTCCTGTATTCCATTAGAACTCTAAAATATACAGTATACATCTAACATGCGCATCTTATTTGCTTACTATAATTCTATTGCTTCGTTGCCCATTTTCATTGTAAGACAGACCGACTCCCCCTTGACCATTCATCGAAGTACAGCTAACTACGGAGTCGTCACCCTGAAGTAAGTGGTTGAGCTATGGGTTGGAACTTTGCGGGCCGGCCAGGGCCGCAAATCTGAAAAGTAGGTCCTGGCCGTGCCTTTTCCAACAATGGTTCTAACCACGAAACTAACGATTGGGCCATAAATTGGAGCAAAGTTTTTAGTTGTTTAGTTCGATCACAGTGTTTTACTGCCGACTTCATGTTCAAGATTCTCCAAAAAAGAAACCAAAAAATTCTGCTAAATGGATGTTTACGCCTTCAAATAAGTTCAAAAGATTCCCATGAATGAGTCGGCTGTTTTGTGACTTTAATGTAAGTGAACTATTTTATTTTAACACTAACCATAGCTGAATCCTTAGAGAATCCTATTGCTAGATACTCATTTACATTCAATTGACCGAATATCTCCATATTCAGATAGTCTGTGTCTTGCTAAAAAGATAACATTCAACAGAGGATTGAAAACTTAATAAGTTTACAAATTGCTCCGGGTTTGTGACTATTGTAAATAAACAATGAAGGTAAGCTTCCAAATTCGAAAGTAATCGAACAACTTAGTGAACCAGCGAGCAAAAATAAATTAGATTAAACCAATCTGGGTAAAAACGACTTTTTAAAAGTTATATCTTTTTGAAATGTCATAGGTGTTTGATTAAAGTCTTCACTGTTCATTCTGCACAACTTGCGCCAGACCATCACTTCATTAGTTTACTCAACCTAACACATCCCAAATCGACGTTCGTCGTCCGATTTTTGAAAGGCGGCGGTAAGTTGGGACCATTCCCGTGTACGCTAAACTTACCAAATAAGAGAAATGAATCTGACAATCCCTGCCGGGAGTACATCCTGGAGGAGAAAATAGACATCCTTTAGCAGTAGAACATGTGGAGTAGTCAAATAATTGTTGACTGCGCGATAACTAGAAAGATAACCAAAAAATTATGTTTTGCCCACGGAGGTTTATAATGGAGTTTATTTGGTCACTTTTTAATCAGACTAGGTTCACCAAGAGCTCTGGAATTTGGAACTTTTTTCTAGACTTGAAAACCGGCGGACAAGACCGTGACCATGGATGGGCACCGTTCGGGCGAAAATGTACTACAAACTTTCGACTTCATACCGCGTAGTCTTTCAAATGCCTTTTATTCAACCCGGGCAAAGTTCTCAGTTTACCTAAAAACCAATTTGTCTTTGAAAATCTCAATGAAATATAAATCCATCTTTATCTTTAGGAATCTTAAAAACTCACTGTTATGCACAGAAGAATACAGCTAAACAATCTTGTTATCATTCTGAAATAACTTTAATAAAATAATAAAAATGAGTCAAATAAGAAAACTGAAGAGTAGGAAGAATGTAGACGAGTTGTGTAAAATTAGAAGGAACCTTCTATGTAGTTCCTAATTGTGGATGCTTTAGGTTAGTGGTCTCTGAATCTGTGAGAAGTCGAGGTTGTTGGTTTTGATCCCAGTAGTTGCAGAAAGCCTGAGAGACAAGCATCTTTCTAAGATTTAGTCTTAAAGTGCATGGAATAAGTAACCTTATCCCATGTTTCGTGCTAACAGAGACTGCATTTTAGCAGAGCTGGTTACCGGCCCGGAATTTTGAAACCCAGGCCGGGCCGGGCGGTCGGTCGGATAACCGTTGGCGTGAATTTTGCGCCCCGGAACTTTGCGCCCGACCGGATATAATTTATGGCTGGATAACCACCTCTGCATATTAGAAAGGAGCCAACTATGCCAAATAACAATAAGATTCCGGCATGAAGAATTCTATTGTTATTGTAAAACATGCTACAACAGGAAACAAATCACTTAAGATTACTTTTTGTCGAAATTTATTCCATAACACACAAAAGTTTCATCTAAGAAGTTTAACATCTACAATAAAGTACAAGAATGCGCCTTGACAATTGTTTGACGTTATTCTCGTGTTCTTGTTGGCGTGATTCCAGTTTTTCTGATTGGTTTGTTTGAGAATGGGCGCATTAACAGTGCACTCAGTGCCCTCAATGAACTTTGCCAGCTGCAGATCGAAATGTAACAATTATTTGCTTAAATTATTTTTTTTATTGACTCATAATAGATGACTTAAATACAATGGGAGGTCTTTGACCGCCTCGAAACCGCTCAAAAATTATGGCGAAAACCTTTTTAAGTGAGAATTGGTTTGACACCGGTATTAAGTTAACATTGAGAACGGTATTACAAAAAAAGAAGGAATGCAGACTATTCAGCTAGAAAATTATGATATTAGATAAATATATGATAAAAATGAAGGTGTTTAAATAAGATTAGGCGTAGGTTCAATGTTTCGTAGAATTCAGCTATAGAAAGAGTAGTCTGCGGGCAGTTATCATCAAAGGTGGTTATCCGGCCCGGCCTGATATTTTTGAGGTGAGGCCGGGCCGGGTTAGGAAAAATAAAATGACATTATGGTTCCGGGTGGATTAATTATATTCTACTTCAAAAGAAACAAAACAAGCTGCATATTAAGTAATAAGCATAAGATATATAATAAATAGAGTATTTAGTAGAGTAATAAATAAGAGTATTGAGTATTTTAGCTAGTCTTGCTTGCTGCTAACAATAGATTTCTACTGGATGAATGAACACAATAAAGAGGTAGTGAACAACATAGAAAAGTGACATAAGGATTACGAAAGATATACCAAGAGAAGGAATCCAAATACAGAATTCCTAAGCAGAGACGTTTGTCCCGGGGGTACATTTATTCGGGTTTGGGATGAATTTACCCCCGTACGTGATAAACGTCTCTGCTTATGGGCTTGATTACAGTATCCTGATTTCGAGTTCCGGAGTTTTCTATAAACCCGAGCTAGTATTTCGAACGAATTCTGAATATGTTGTTCTTTCAGTAAGGAATTTGCATCATTTGGGAATGGAAGCTGTTCAGAAACTTGCTACCTTTCGACAGAGCAAGCATCAGGAACGGAGCTTCCAAACTACAACACACTGTTTAATGAAACAAGACGGAGGCGAAAGAAGATTTAGGAAACTTTTGAATGGAAACAAAGGTTTGGAAAAGGAGTGGAAGGATAATTGAGAAATATGGTACTTCTTCTTGGAACAACAGGTCCGAAATTTTGAAACCCAGGCCGGGCCAGCCGGATAACCACCACTGGTGTCGATATTCAATTGCATCGAATTCGGAGTTACCTACACAAGGAAAAAAAGTGTATAAACAGATTAAGGTTGAGCTAACAATATCTCTATAGGCAATTCACGTTTACATCAAGAACTTTCGCTTAATATCTTAAACAATCACAGTTATCTAAATATTTATTGTAAATGAGCTGCCGCGGAGGAAGAGCCGTTACCTGCATATGAAGCCACTGACTCTGTAAGCTCGACAACATGCAGTGAACCAGACTGTTCAAGAGTTGTAGGTGTGTTTATTTATGTATTTATTATTGTTGTAAACAACACCGCTCTCTATTTAACTTCCTCCCATTTAAATTCTGATCCTTTTCCTGACTGACTCATATTAATGCTGTACAAATAGTGCGAACAATGGAATAACTTTGATTTGATTACAAATAGTATTTCATAGGGGAGTTACGTAATGTCAACTAGCACTTTGGTCGCCGTCGCACAAACAATACCGGCCGTGTCATAAAATACAGCCGGCACCTCTCGAATACTCGCTGCCATTTTAAACAAATACGCAAAACTGTATGAGAGAGAAGGTATTTGTTGGTTTGTTAGCAGGGTGGTCAAGGGGGACAAAATGATCGAAATGAGCTGTTCAGCTCGGGAAATCAAGGGAACGATTGGATAATCGTAGATGAAAATAACCAATCCAGTGTTTTCTTTCAGAAAGGATGTTATTCCTCTTGGTTTTTCAGCTCCAGAACTATTCCAAGATGGGAGCTTCCTAAATGGCCAAGGAGGTTGCAATAAATAGGAGTATTGAGTAAGAACGTAACGGAGCAAATTGACGAAAATTCATAGAAAAGACGCTAAACATTGTCAAAAAGTAGATGTTGATATAGTTCATAACAAAAAGAAGACTGCAGTCAGCGGTGTTCTTTAAGGTTTCTAAATTCGCTCGTTCTGTGGCTAAATTAAAATTCCATTGTATGGTTGGCTCCGCAATTTTTTGTTAGTTGTCAGAAAAATATTATTGTACTAGTTTTATTTTGTAAGATGTACAGAAGAAGACAAATAGTTGCGGAAGCCTATGTATACAACCGCGCTCTGAGGTCTTTTTTTTTGTTATAGACTACAGAAAAATGTTGTCAAACGGAGTTCAGTGAGAAAATATATCGAAAACTCTAGAAATGGATTTGGCTTCTAGTCAAGACGAAAGTCCGAATAAAGAAGTCTATAATTTTTATATTTAAGTTTATAAAGAACTGGAACACTTTTTATAAAAATAAAACATTTTTCCTCTACAAAAAGTGTTGTCTCTTTGTGTTTCCGGTCGGTTTCTTAATTTCGTATGTTTGTTTTATATTTTGCGCGCAAATTCTTTAACAAGTGAAAATTTGATGGAGAAATCAAGTATAAGCTATGCTGAATGAGCAAAAGTCGAAGAATTCTATGATAAACTTAAAATTAAGGTTTAAACCCGGGCAGTGCGTTCTCATATATTAAAATTAGATTTCTATTTTAAAAATAAAATAAGTTTGAGACTTTACAAATAATGAAATTGTCAGACAGTTGTAAACTAGAGTGGTAGAGAACCACTCCAGTATGGATGTTCGGTTATTATTCCTTCGAATATAAACTATACGTTTGCCGAGCCTCACCAAACAGCAAAATGACATGTTCTATGTAAGAAATGAGTTAGATTAGAATTCAATAAAAGCTTTAAAAACCCCTCTTTTGCAATACTTTTCTCTACAATGTTTGCTAAATAACTTTCTCTCGGCTTTCTGTGAGAACCTTATTCTCTTCTAGTAGCGAGAAGTGAGTCAAATCCTTCTGGAAATGTCAACACTTTCCCAAACTACTAGTTTTTCTTTAATTTAACTTGCGAGTTGGCTAGCTCTTGGGATTTCATGTTTTTTAGTAAAAATGTTTAATACATGGCTGAATATAAATCTTTTAACTTTCTCGGAAATAAGTAAAATAACAGCTCATTTTGGAAAAATACACCTTTGCGAATAACAGAAACAGCTGAAATTACTTGAGAGAGAAATGTTTTTAGTATAATAGTTTTTTTTAGTTTTTAGTAGAAATAGGTTTATAACTTTTTATAATATAGTCTATATCAAAAGCTAAGTTTCCTGTGCAGTATATTGAGGAGCAGCGGTGGTAGCTAAACGTATAAATAAAAGAATGAAAAATCGGTGCATTGAGACCCTTTTTTGCAAAATTTCGTTAATTTTTATTTACCACCGCCCCTCTCTATGATACTGTACTGGAAACCTAGATAATAATTCAGATTATATAATAAAACATAGTGTTTACTCGGAATAATAGAATGATTTTAGCCTGGTGGGCAGGCAGGTAAATATTTGCCAATAAAAGAGTAAACTATGCAGGTTAAGAAGACGAAATGAATGTTTACTTGATAGGATTTAAAAAAACAGATTGAAATGGACTCAAGTTTATTTATATATAAAACATTGGTATTTGACAAGTTTAAACCCCTTTTGAAAGCATGAACCAATTCAATCAAAGCAACAATATTTAGAGCCTAATGGGGGGGGGGGGGGGGGTGAC